>LTAE01001278.1:4056-24737 GCA_001647135.1 Pontederia paniculata | reverse complement strand
TTTATAATAAATATAAAAAAACCCCCTTCTTTACGCCCCCCCCCCCCCCTCACACACACACTATACGTGGGTCTGCCCCTAATTGAAATTGTATGAAAATTCTTAAAATTCCTTGAAGTTCAAATTCTAAAGGATAAATTTAAATTTTTAGAGCAAATTAGAGATAATTATGAAAAAATAATGCTTCTCTATCTATGACTACTGATTTTTTTCTTGAGTATATCTTGCTTATTGAAGTCGAGAGAAAATTTTGGAGCGCAATCCAATGATCACAAAAATTATTAAAAAATGAGATAATCTATAGTAAATGCAAGAGAATATTGTGCGGAATAAAAGAAAAGAGAAGACTTCGGAGGATTAGGAGATCGACGCTTTGCATAGGAAATCATTTTTTAGCTATTACTTAATTATGCATTTTCACTTTATTTGTATATTTTTTGTATATTTAATTTAGTATAATATAATATTTTTAATATATTTATATTTAAATTAAAAGATTCTTGCATACATTTTGTTTTGTGAAAAAAAAAATTTAATGATGTGTCTCTTATTTTACGAATGGGTAGATTTGTGATGTGCGATTAAAAATAAATAGTAAGTTCAATATTCATATTTCTTAATTATTTTTTCAACCATAAAGTTTATATCTAATGATCCAAATATAAGAGACGTGGTATACCCTATTTAGGTAGAACCTTCTTAAAGCCGAAAAAAATAGTGTATCGCCAATGTAAAACAAAGGCATAAACTTATTTATTTTTTCTCCTTTCAAGTGCTTCCTTACTATAAATTTTAGTTTTGCTCCTTTTGAAATATTGAAACTTATCGAACATATCATATGGCAACTGAAAGATTTTTAAAAATAGAATTTTTGTCTTAAAGATATTTATACTTTAATGGGTATTCCATATTAGCAAAAAAAAAGACAAGTACTATATTTTTCTCCTACAAATATAACCACAATAAATAAAGCCAAAACTGAACAAAGTATTAAGCAATAGTTATTAATGTTACTATGGGAAAAAAGAAATAAAATGAAAAAAATAAAGAAGATAAGTTTGTAATGTTTATCATTATAAATTTTAATTAATTCCGAAAATATAGACTAAAAACATGAGAGCGAACTTCTAAAACAGGATACCCAGGTTATCTAAAATAAATAAACATATTTAACGATGTGACATTTTTTTTCTTGTTTACTGTGCATAAACAATGTCGCTGATGATATTACCATGTAATATATGTCGACCAAAAAGTATATAATTCAGTTGGAACTTGTTAAGTCGAATCTAAATTAATAAAATTAATGTATTAGGCATATATAGTACATATATAAAACAAAAAATGATGACAATAATACATTTAAAAATGTAATATTGAGGTTTAAGTTAGGAGATGCCAAGTTGAGTGCGCGATAATATTTGTCTAATATTAAGATATTTTTTATTTTTTGAGATTGATTTTTTTCTATAAGAAAAAATAAAAAAATATATAATGATAATTTTAAAAGCAGTCCCAACTTTAATAATTTAAGAAAATTAAAATTTTCAGGAAAAGTCTCTTATATAAGATATTAAATTAAAATATAATTATTTACAAAGAGTCTAACTTGAATGAAATAAGTAAAATTGAAGATAAAATAAGAAGTGAAAAATCAATATTTTTTTTTAAATTATTTTATATGTATATTTTATTACATGCTATAGATTATATATGTAGTATAACAATAAGATAAATAGACATATTTTATTTTTTTAGTCCCACGTTTAAAATTAGTGATATAAAACTTTCTAGAGAATTGTTTACATAATTTTAAAATTGGAATGTAGTCTAATGCCACATGTCTTGCCCATAATCTTTTTGAAAATGATCTTTTAAAAAAATTATAAGTTTGGATTATAATTTCAAAAAATATTTTTTTATATACATATTATATGGATTATAATATAACAATAAAATAAATAAGCATATTTTTATTTTCTATTTTTTTGTCCCATATTTGAAATTAATGATATAAAGAAAAAAGAATGATGATAAAGAAGAATGTCATTCAATATTTTAAAATATTTAAAATAAAATTGATAAAAAAATAAAATGAATGATTATTTTCTTTATAAAGTTACCAGATAGGTATTCTAGAAATGTTAATTAAAAATTTAATATTTTGTTTTTAAAATTATTTTATATGTGTATTTTATTATATGCTATAGACTATATATGCAGTATAACAATAAGATAAAAGACATATTTTATTTTTTTAGTCCCACATTTAAAAGTAGCGATATAAATTTTTCTAGAAATTTGTCTATATAATTTTAAAAGTGAAATGTAGTCTAATGCCACATGTCTTTTCCATAATAAAAATCTAAGTTCATATTATAATTTATGGATATTATGTAGATTGTAATATAACAATAAAATAAATAAGCACATTTTTATTTTTTTGACCTATATTTGAAATTAGCGATAAAGAAAAAAATGATTATAAAGAAGAATGTCATTAATATAAAATATTTAAAATAAAATTGATAGACAAAATAAAACAAATTATTATTTTATTTATAAAATTACCCGATAGATATTCTAAAAATGTTAGTTATTGATATTTTGGGGTTGGTTTATTTCTCTATAAAAGGAAATAAATAAAATATATGACGATCATTTTAAAAAGAGTCCTAACTTAGATTTAAGAAAATTAAAACTTTTAGGAAAAATTTCTTATATAAGATAATAAAATATAATTATTTTGAAAGAGTCCTAACTTGAATGAAATAAATAAAATTGAAGATAATTTTACTAGAAACTTTAATACTTTTTTAAATTTATTTTTTTTTGTTATAAATGTTATATAGATTCTATGGAAAATGTATCAATAAGACAATTATGTCATAGTTTAATTTTTTAATCCCATATTTGAAATAAACGATATAAAAAAGAGAAGAATGATTATAAAAAAAAGAATGTCTTTCGATGTTTAAATAAAGTTCGTGTCAAATAGTATGCTCAATATATTTTAAATATATTTATTTTAGAATTTGAGTTTTAATACAATTAAAAAATGTGATAATAAAAAAGATATATCATTTTATGCTAAATACATAATTTGCGATCTCTAAAAATTAATTAATCAATAATATTTAATTTAATATATTATTTTATATATTCTACGTGTTGGAATGTTTGATTTTAATTATCACATTTTACTTCCTTTTTGAGAGACGGAGAGAATGAAATTGTGAGCGTTTAAATTTTTTTTAATAAAAAGAAATAAAGGTTATAAAGAAAGAAATTAAAGATAAATTTGAAAAATAAACATTAAATAAATATTTTAAAATTATGAATTCAAATAAATTAAGAAAATGGCAAATAAAATTGATAGAAAACTAAAACAAATAATTATTTTTTCGTAACATTATCTGATAGGTATTCTAAAAAAAATAATTTATTGGAATTGTTAGAAATATTAACAATCATTTCAAAATAGTCCTAACTAAGTAAAAGTTTGTTATATAGAATAATAAATATAATTAAAAATATAATTATTTACACAGAGCCTTAAGTCGAATGAAATAAGTAAAACTGAAAAAGTTAAGAAGAGAATAATTGATATTTTATTTTTAAAATTATTTTATCGGTATAGATAATACATGGATTTACTTTTTTTTGCCTCTTTTAGTCCCACATTTGAAATTAGATATATAAAGAAAAAAGAATGATTATATAGACTAATATATTTTAGATTTTGTTTATTTTCAACTTTTATCTTTATATAAATAAGAAATTTAATAAGAAAATAGCATATCATTTTATACAAAATATATAATTTGAGATTTTTAAAAGTTAACTAGTTAATACTATTTAATTTAATTTATTATTTTGATTATTTTAGTAAACAAAATTTTATACTTTATAAATATGAATAATGGTGTAATTTGCATTGTCACACTTTATTCTCTCTCTCGAGCGTTGTTATAAGTAATATATTTTTAAATATATTTTTTGTTAAAGGATGTAAAGGAAAGAAATTAAAGACAATTTAGGAAGACAAACACTAAATATATAGTTTAAAAGAGTCTTAATTCATATAAATTAAGAAAAGTTGGCATATAAAATTGATAAAATCATTGAAACAAATAGTTTTTTTTTTAAATTATTTGATAGATGTTTTAACATTTTTAGTTTATTAATATTTTTAGAATTGATATTTCCATAAGAAGAAATAAATAAAACATATGACAATCATTTTAAAAGAGTACTCCCGCAAGTGAATTTTAAAAAACAAAATTTTCAGGAATATATAGATCTTATATTCATCATAAATTTAACATCTTATGATGATAAAAAAAGTAGTACAATATTATCTAATTAAATAGGTAGAACAATGATATAATATTATTTACTAGAGTCCTATCTCAAGTAAATTAAGGTAAAATAACAATAAAATTAATAGAAAAAACTAATTCACATAATTATTATTTTAATTATCTGTTTATTTTAATTTATTTTTAATTATTTATACAAGATCTAATGATTTTTTGCATCATAAAATAAAATAAGATTACTTAAAAAATAATTTGACAAGATTAAGAAGTCTTCGTTTAAATAAATTTACATATAAACAAATACAATATTTCAATCTTATTTAACTTATTTAAATTTGTCTAAGAATCAAGCTATACAATTTATATATTCAAATAGCATTAGTGAATACTATTTAATTCATTTTATTATTTTGAAGACTTATAAATATGAATTTCGGTGTAATGTGCAGTATCAAGCTCTATTCCCTCTCGAGCATCGTTATAAGTAATATCTTTATAATAAAGGATGTAAGGAAAGAAATTAAAGATAATTTTGGAAGACAAACACTAAATATATCGTTTAAAAGTCTTAATTCATATAAATTAAAAAAAAATTGGCAAATAAAATTGATAGAATCATTGAAATAAATAGTTGTGTTTTATAAAACTATTTGATAGACATTTTAAAACTTTTAGATTGTTAATATTTCTGAATCGATATTTTCTATAAGAAAAAATAAATAAAAATATATGACAATTAAAAGAGTACTACCTCAAGTGATTTAAAAAAAATTCAGGATATATATGTGTGCGCGCGCGCGTGCATTTATTTATTTACGGACAATGATATAATATTATTTACTAGAGTCTTATCTCAAGTAAATTAAGAAAAAAATGACAATGAAATTAATAAAACTAATTCACATAATTAGTATTTTAATATCTGCTAGATACTTTTAAAAGTTCTAATTTGCAGCAAATTATTTATACAATATCTAAAGATTTTTTGCATCATAAAATAAAATAATATTAACTGAAAAATAATTTGACAAGATTAAGAAGTCTTGATTTGTCTAAATAAACTTACATAAAAAATAAATACAACATTTTAGGCCTTATTTAACCCATTTAAATTTGTCTAAGCATCAAGCTATACAATTTATATATTCAAATAGCTTAAAATATTAATATTAACAACTGAAAAAATAGTCAAAATATTTGTTATGAAAATGATGTTGATGTAGCATATATTTAAATAGCATTTTGTGTGATCTAAATATAGAGCTTTGACAAAATTAGCTATCTAAGTATATAAGTTACGCTTGTTACGCGAATAAAGTTTAATATAATAATATTTTTCAGATAATAATAGTTTTTAGATAAAAGAAAATATTTGATTATTAGGTTTCCAAAAGAAAATATTTAGATAATGCATGATTGTTGTAACATTTTCTTTATTACAAATTTGAATTTTAAAATTCATGTAACAAATTATACAATACATTTATATAATGTGAGGTAAGGTAAAAAGTTACACAAATTAGATACCAAAAGGTTTTATCACCTAATCTTTCATTTTAAAGTATAAGGAAAGTAAAATTTATAAGAAGATGTATGTTAATGACAAATAAAAAAACTACAAAAATATCTAAGCTACAAATTCATAAAAAAATAATAAACATAAATTTTAATATAATGTATAAGTGTTTAGATAAAAAATGAACACAAAAATGTAAACTAATAATTTTACCTTTACAATAATATTTTATAATTTCGTTTTCAACCTTCAAGTATTTTATTATTTAGTGTCCTCAATCTTATTTCGAACAATTTTTAAAAAGTTATATAAATTATATTATTTAATTAGTATAGTAATGTCTGATAGACCAGTTATAATAAAAACATAAGTAATATATAATTAACTGAAATATACAAGATTTATAAATCATTCACAATATATTATTTTTATTAAGGATTTAATGTAAAATGCTACCAGCTTAGCTGGTAGCAATTTCAGACCATTTAATCATGATCGTTAGATCATCGATGGTTGTATTAAAAAAGCGCGGTTCAAGAGGGGTTTAGTGGCCGATTGAGATGAGGATTTGTTCGACGGGCGGTTCAAGGAGGGCTAACCCTAAATGAATTTTGAGCTGTCGTTCCTCTTTCTCTCTCACAATTGCGACTGCTGCTCCCGTCATTCTCTTCTCCGCTACCGCCACCACCACTACTGCTCCCGTCCTCTGTTGCAGCCACCACTGCTGCTCTCGTCGCTCTCCTCTGCCGCCATTGCTGCTCCCTGATCTCACCGTCGCGCTGATGCTTCCAAGTTCCGCCCTTCGCTCTCCTCTGCCTCCAACGCCCACTGCTGCTCCCGTCACTCTCCGCTATCGCCACCGCCGCTGCTTCCCCCATTCTCTGTCGCAGCCACCACTGCTACTCTCATCGCTTTCTGCTGCCGCTGCCACTATTGCTCCCGATCTCGCCGTTGCCGCTCCTGCCACCCTTCGCTCTCCTTTGCCGCCAATGCCGCCGCTGCTCCCGTCGCTCTCAACTACCGCCAACTGATGTTGCTCCCAAACAAGGCAGGGGGTGAAGCAACTCGAGCTGCGAATGGTGGTCGGTCCCGGGTCGCGCTTCACCAGCCTCATGCCGGGCGCAACGAGCTTCCCGCAGGTCATCCTCACCACGGCCTCCTTCAACACTACTCCGTTTCAGGCCATCAGACATGTAAACATACAATGTAGCATGAACATAAAATGGTATGCATATGGTTCTCTTTTTTTTCTTGGCAATGTAGCAAATATTAGCAAACATTATTATCCGTAGATTGAGGATATAGTTTTTGCTTACTTGCTTCTTGTGTTTTTTTATTATTCTTCTTAATCCACATTTTCCATTGCACATATTCCTCGCCAGAATGTCATTGGGATTCAGGAAATAAAAATGTCATCCTTTTCGAGTTAGATTCAAGAAATAAAAGACACCAGTGCAGCATTCTTCTTTAAGGCAACATACAGATGCATCTGTCTCACATGAAAAATATGGTTATAGTGCAAGCAGGATGACTGGGACACTGTTGAGAGAAGTATATATCACACACCGGACGTCCGCTCGATCAATGGATGTCCACGTGTTTGATCACCGGACGTCCGCTCCATTCACCGGACGTCCGCTCCATTGATCATCGGATGTCCGCTCCATTCACAGACGTCCGCTCCATTGATCTCTTGATCAATGGACACCCGCACGTTTGATCACCGGACGTCCACTCTATCTTTGCTCTTGTCTTTTATTTCATGAATGATGTGAAACTGAAACATTCACAAACAAAGGTGAACTTGGTAATTACAGATAGCTTATTTCATCAAGGGCATCTGAATGTGAGTGTGCTATCGTCGTTCCTTAATCAAAAGAGAAGAAACTGCCTGCACTTCGCAATTTCATGGAATATATGGGCAAATCATTAGACATTTGCCTCTGTCAATTGTTTCGTGGGAAAAGGCCACTGAAAGTTCCAAGAACCATTGTTTGAAAATAACTAGAAGTTCAAGAATCATTTTTGAGATCAATATCAACTCGACGCAAAGATCGGCAGTGTCAACAACGATGCAGAGATCGAAAGAAGCAGAGGCGACGAGATCGGGCGCAGCAGCGACGGCATTGGAGCGCGACGGGAGTAGCAATGACGGCTGCGATAGAGGATGGAAGCTGCAGTGGCGGTTGGCGATAGCGGAGAGCGACGGGAGCAAGAGAGCAAAGGGTCGCAGGAATGGCGGCGGCGAGAGAGAAAGGGGAACAACAACTCAAAATTTATTTTAGGGTTAGGCCTCCTTGAACCGCCTGTCGAACAAATCCTCATCTCAACCGGCCACTAAACCCCTCTTGAACCGCGCTTTTTTAATACAACCGTTGATCAAAGATCTAACGACCATGATTAAATGGTCTGAAGTTGCTACCAGCCAAGCTGGTAGCATTTACATTAAATCCTTGAAACATTGTAATCCTATTTGTAATTCTCTTATTCAATAGCTTTGTTGTTGCTCGATAATGTAGTTTACTTAAAGGTAAACCTCAAAAATCTCATATTTTTCTTCTTCGTGTGATTTTCTCTGTCTCCTCATATCCATAATGAATGGATTGAACCGATTTCGCAAGATATACTCATAAATATAAATAACTTCACCAAAAAGAAAACTTTCCAATCTATCAAACTTGAATCTCCTTACATGTTTTCATAATTAATGTGCTAGTTGTGTGTCCATAGAAAGAACTATTGCTATATTACATTTTAATGCATAGACATTTCCTATTTTAATCTTTAAATTAATCATAAAAGCTTATCATATTTTTTATAGTAAAAGTAAAAATAAAAACATAATTCATGCGATATGTAAGAGTATAAGCAAAAAAATGAAAATCTAAAAGTTTAATCTCATCCGACATAAAATTTTAGGTTATCAATTTTCAAATTTTAAAAAATCACCAGAGAAGCCCGATGAAGGCATATATAACTAAAATTATATATAGTTTTATTATGCTTTGAAACTTTTAATATATATAATTACTCAAGTAAAATAAGTTATGTGAATAAATATTGATAAAGTCTGTATAAGACATAAATTGTGACATTAAAACTTTTACTACGTGGTTGATGTTAATTTAAAAAACAAAATACCTCTAAATATTATCACAAATGTAAAGTATATAAAAATATAGGGTTCTAAAAAAATGATAAGGTTTTTTTTTTAATTACGCAAACAATTACCCGATTAATACCACTTTCACTTCAATGGTAGGTATATTTCTGGAATATGCAAATTTGACAAGCTATGAGTTGTATTATATCCTTATGAGAATTGTACACCAAATTTTCCGATCATGGAAGGCGCTACACGCAATATGTATATTGACACAAATCGTAGGGTTGAGCATCATTTATTATATTTTATTATTCTGCTAGAAGGCTGCCAACTCTACAACATTAATTTTTTCATAACTAGCATTCTTAAATGCTACATTTAATTGATCAAGACATTTGGATCCTTAGACTATAAATTCAATGTCATTGGGATGGAATAATTTATGCACCCTCGTGATCATAGGATGTTGTTTGGTAAGTATAAGAGATGCTCATCATTGTGCAGCATCGAGGCCAACAAGATTTCTACGTTGTACGACGTTGAGGTGTTGATTCTCATATGCTCATTGGTCGACAAGCCCCTCACGTTTAGGAGCCCCGACATGAACGTTCTCGTTGATCGGTTCTTCTTCGATGGCGCGGTGCACATGGTCGGCTTGTCTTTGGAGCAAGCTTATAAAAAAGGTGATATGCATGGCTTGAATGGCCAACTGATGGAACTCGGCCGAAACGCAAAGGCCCTAAAGGTGAGAAACAACCTCGAGCACATGATGACAATGATCCACGAGCTAGACCTTGATGAGAGAGATGATAGCCTAACAATTGAGAAGCTCTCCAATAAGGTAGCTCATCATATTATGTGTTTGATAGAACACCCCATGCATTTGTTGCCACCATCTTGCGAACCTAGCCAACATGAACGATCCCTTTGAACTAGTTTTGAGCCCTTCGATCATGTTCACGTCATTGAACCCAATAGGAGATTTCAGTACCTCGAAACTACCGAAGCTCATCCGGATCAACTTGTTGGACTTGCTCATCTTCTCAAATTCGTTCGAGTTGAAGTTATACCAAAGCGATTCATCTTAATAAGTAACGAGTAAGTAATGAGTTTTGGTGCCCTTCCTTTATGCCACCTCAATGTTGACATCCTTTGTCAAGTTATTTGTTTTTTAAGTTGATGCAGTCGACTGATGTAAGTCATTAGGTGTTTGTTTAGGATCATTTATTGGTTTATATTCATTTTAATAATTAATGAGTTTTGGTTGCCTCTAACTCAATGCTCATGTTATTTAATTGTGTGGGATGAGTTAAAAATCGAACGACACAATAAAACAAGTTATGCTATGTTATAGTGATTTAATAATGTGTGCATTTCTAATCATTTTCGTGACAAGAGTTTTACTTTTTTTAAATGTGGTTGGCCATTTAAACCTCTGAATGAGGTATGTAGAACAAGATTGACATGTGTCTATACGAGAAAAATAAGTGTGTAAATTTCTCACATATAAATACAAAAAAACTATTATTTTTTTTGTAAATCAAAAGAATATTAATAATTTAAAAAATTATTAGTTATTAGTGATGAATAATAATGGACAATGAAACCTACTTTTTTGAACCAAAAGTATTTATAATCTTAAGTGCTTACATATATTGTTTACAGGGAAAAGTATTTGAAATTTTATTTTACAGTTTTTCTGAATATCCCCATTTTTCTAGATCTTTTTGTGACTTTTATTATATAGTTGGCTTTCTTTGAGCTTTTATTGTTTTTCAAAACTGAGTATTAATAATATATAGGGTTTAACAAGGAAACTAGATATAATAATAATCATTATAATGATGATGATGATGATGATGATGATGATGATGATAATAATAATAATAATAATAATAATAATAATAATTATTATTATTATTATTATTGTTATTATTATTATTATCTATTACTTTTAGAATCTCTTAAATATTTATCATTATTATTCATACCGAGGCAGCATGGGTGAAGGCATTGAAGGGTTTCAATATCACAAAAGGCCCGCGGTTATGTATATGTCCATTGACAAATAAATAATGAATGCTTTACGGTCCGGAAGCGCATACATATTGTATTCTATTATTTTTTTTGTAAGTGAAAAATAGAGTTAATTAACCATTTTAAAGATAAAGTATGTATTTTAGTCATTAGGAAAGTAATATTATGATTTAAGCTCCACACTTAATTTTCTTTTCTCCTTGTAAAGCTAATGTCAATGAGCAAGCTGTCTATCATGTAGAAATCTTATTACATAATAAGGATTGTTACTTTTGTATTACGAGATAACTCATCTTTTGAAAAATATATCAATGTAAGAACCAAAATGATCATGCACTAAAATAATCAAATACTTGAATAATCTCTTTTCATAATATGTTGATCTTATATAAAAGTGGACTACACATAGTTTTATTATATGCAAAAGAGAATTTGCAGAACATTTCTACAAAGAAATTCAGATATCAATGTTAAGATTTATATTAATATATTTCATCATTTGGCATGTTCTAAATTCGTAACTTCAATTATATCACTCGTTAACCACCGGTACAAATATGGCAAGTAAAAAAGTAATGCCAACTACTGTGGCAAGTAAAAAAGTAATGCCAACTCTAGATATTGTCGTCTCTCCGACCAAAATAGTATTATCAAAAGTTAAATAATTATTATTTCAGATTGCTTACAAACTGGGCGAACCTAAACAACAAATTAGCCGAGATATACGATTTCTTGATACAATAATTTTAAGCGATAAGTTATCTATACATCTTTCGAGAATACGAAAGGCTAAAAGCCATTTTATTAATAATATTTTCATGCTTACATTTTTCGTATTAAGTTCTTTTACAAGATTAATATAATACTTAATCCACTCGGCAAAGCATTTTTTACCAGCTCCATAAAGTTAAGTTAAATATAATCAAACAAGATGCAACATATATAATTCAATTTATCATTTGAAACTCCCATAATTTTTCAATTTCCTAAAATGTCACTACAACTGATTCAAATCCAAAATCCACGTGAATCCTTCTAATTATTATTTCCTATTATACATTCTTTTGTCATATCTCCCAAGAATCCACATCCCAAAGTCCATGTAGCTAACCATAATCCTCCTCCCTCTCTTTTGCCCCATCCGAAGAAAATTTCTTTTCCCCTCTCTATGATTAGTTCCCCTCTTTTTTCAAGAAAAAGATAAACATGAACCAAGGACGGAAAAAAGACATTCACAAGAAGGATCGTCATAAAGGGAAAAAAGCATATTAACGAAGAAAGGGACTTCTGAGCCTATTGGCTATAAGGTATGTACCTTGGCTGATCTACTGTAGATATAAAGTTCAGATAGATGAGCATGTCTTAGGGTTTTCATTGTTCATGTTCTTAGAGAGTGATCATATGTTATGTCTTCATCTTCTTGTTTACATGCCTAGTTTTTCTGATCTATGTGTATCAGATTTCCTTTAACCTATCATATGCTCATATTAGTTTTCCTTTGATCTGTCAATTATTATAGTATATTTTCTTGATCTATCGAATCTTTGTACTAGACTTCCCTTAACATATCGAGAAATCATATCATAATTACTTGGATCTATCAGTTGATTATGTCAGCTAGGAAGTTCAAATTTCATATGTTTAAGCCGACAAAATTGTAGTTTTGATATAGAGATGCATGTTCATAAGATTAGACACATAATCAATTTTATTTTGGGTTCATAAATCAAGTTTCTCTGTCATTGACATGTGATTGTGCGTTGGTTACAGTTGTGACACTTGAGTCACGGCCGTGACGAGCAGATGATGATAGGATATGGTCACAACACCCATGTCATGGCCGTGACCAGCGAACTACATATGAAAATCATGTTCGGTCATGATCGTGACACGATTGTCACGACTGGTGGCCAGCATGGCATGAATAGACTGTGTTCGTTAAGATCGTGACACACAAGTCACAGTCCATGACCAATACCATATGAATAATAGTGACCGGCCACGACCTCAACTCCCATGTCACGCCCCGTGATGAATCCTTAGAAAATGTCTGTGTTCAGTCACGATCATGACATCCAAGTCACGAACCATGACGAACGCACATGAAATGATGGCTTGCGGCCACGATCATGATCCCTGACTCATGACTACGATGATGACCATGACATCCAAGTCACGACCCGTGACTATCAAAGAATGGTGACAGACCTTGTTTAGTATAGTCGTGATACACGTGTCACAACCCATGATTTCCAAAGTCCTGATCGTGAAAGGCTTGTCACGGCTCGTGACTTCCCTATTTTTCCCATTCCCTTTCCACATTGTTGAAGATGCAGATGCAGATGATCATGATGATGATTATCGATATTATATACTGTTGTTCTACGAATAAGGACATATAGTAGATATTCGCATAAGGGTAACAAGAATAATGATTATGGTCATCATGCGTACCATTACAAGAGCTACCGCTTATCGAATACTTCTTATCATTAGGGGTCGATGGTTTAACTATAGTGACACCAATTTGATCTCATTGCATGGAGAGCTCCTCTTCTTGGAACAAAGAGGATACTCGAGCATCCTCCCCACTTGGTGGGTATATGTTTATCACGATTAGTACTTTTGCTGATATTATTATTTTATTATCATGGCGATTCAAAGTGAAAGTCAATGAATGTCAAGAGCTCTGTACCGTTAATATCACTATAAGCTTCGTATCGATTACCGTTATGAACATAAGACACTGTTAAAATATTAATCGGATAAGTCTAACTTAAACACTTATATGTCATCTAGTCTATTGTAGTAATAAGAACTTATTATAAAATGAGCAACCGATCGATTTGAAAAAAGATAATAAAAGGATTGCACCATATAGGGTTAACTGGTCCTTATTCCATTGTTTCGTTCTTACCAAATTTCCATTCTGTCGAATTCAACCAATTTTACCGCTGCTCCTTATCATCTTCACTGTTTAGAGGAAAATAACAATAATGTGGCATTGGAGTTTTACTCCGTACCATTTGGCCTTACCTCATTGTTTGTAAATGGAGATATTGTTGGCCCTTAGGATTTATTCCTTACGATTTGATCTCATTGGATCGATTTCAAATGAAAGCATCATTGACCTTTGGAATTTATTTCTTATTGATTTTTTTACCATTTAAAGTCTCTTATTGAATTGGAATTTTTATTTGATTTTTATTGACATTGACATATCACCTTATGGATTTTATCATATGGGCACGTCTTATTAGTATTCCATTGGATTGATATTGGATTTCCATCCTAACGAATTTGATGAGTCTTACTATTATTTCATATCATCCTTTCATTTGTTTAGCCTTGGGAGTTTGCTCCTTACTGTTTGGTCTTATCGGATTACAAATAAAAGCAGCATTGACTTTGGAATTTGTTCCTTATCGTTGACCTTATTGTATTGATTACAAATGAAATTATTACTGGCTTTGAAATTTATTCTTTATCAATTGATTTTGTCGTATAAAGAATGTATTGAATTGAATCGTCTTTGATCGATTACTAAAATTGATATTATTTCATACGAGATCAACCCAAAAGTAATGTTACTGATTTATATCATTTTGAAGCCTCATTTGATTTAAATTATTGACTCATCTATATCATCATTATTGTTTTGTATCAGTATCGAGTTAATGATCATCATTTTACTATTTTGTTTACTATATTAAATTTTATATCTACTTGTGCCTTACACAATAGACGTAAAAGCTCATGAGCTAATGTTTCCCCTGTATTTGATCATGTAGGTAATTGACCCTATACTAGATGTTTTTGTTGGTAGCGTGTGCGACGAAAAAGTGCTCGTGATAGTTATGATGCAATGCACATGCTTGAGTCTTGGTGTCATTTTATTCTGGTTTTAGAAAAATTGTAATAATATTCGGAACCATGTAGTGTCCATATGATGTACTAGATTTATAACACTAGTTATATTTGTTCATATTTTTGCTTTTTTTTACGTGGATAGTTTTCCTTCACTGAATAAAGTCTTCTCTTATCGTCTAAATTTTTATCGACATGTTAATTTAGTTATATTTGGTCGACATATCGTACCATCGTAGTGTCTCCGAGTTCATATTCTGCTACATGGCGGATGTGAGTTTGAGAGCATTACATCATTAGTTTATAACATGTGGGTCCCATGTTAAATTTGACTGCAACCAGTGAGGAACAAGACTTGGTCTCATCCTCTCCTACCAATACAACCAAGGATGACCATTCTTGAAAAGCAAGAATCACACCTGATATTTTTTTTTGTGCTAGTGTAAAAAATTATGTTACTGAGCTTAAGCAAAGGTTTGTTGACGCAAGAATGCATGCATGGTTCGCCGCAGTTGTTGATGCATGGTACATTCCAAAGGCGGAGTCATGGGTGTGCCGTTAGGTGCAGTAGCACCCTAAAAACATATAAATTAATATGTTACCTAGTTAAATTCAACAAGATAAGCACCATTGGGATGATTAAAATATTCAAGTGATAATTTTTTGCAACAGCCAAAGGTTCCAATCCCCTTTTGACTATTTTTTCTGGTTTTTAATTTATTATTTATCTTTATTCAAATATTATTTTATATAGTTTCATAAACACTATTTATCTCTTCAATTAAACTTCTTAGTTGATTAAAAGTAATATTTATTGTCACTATATTGTACTCTTTTACTTATTAGTCTAGGAAGATATTATATAAATATTTTTATTATTCTATTTGATTACTATAAATATATTTTACAAGATATCTTTTTCATCACTTTTCTTTATTAATCTTTACTAAAGCATTACATATTATTATTATTATTTCATATTGTCTATGTGATATTATATATTTTTACTTAGTGTTCAATCTTATAGTTAAAAGTAACTCTCTTGTAATTTTTTTTATTAATAATAGGATGAAAGAAATACTTAGAAAGAGGAAGATAATGTTCATTGTGAAAACATAACACATTGTTAAATTGTTCTTCTTTTTATTATTAAGTTTTATTGTTATTTCATAATTATTTTATTGAAATATGTACTAGTGTTATGGTGCTCTTTTCATACTATGAAATATATTTTCTTGTTGATTTGCTTTTTATGTTAAAAATGAAAATTATATCATTATTTTTATGTATTTCAAAAAACAAAAAAATGATTATTTTAATTTTAAAAATAAATTAATTTAAACATGATTTTATTCTCTTATTTTTATATTAATCATAGTGAATTTAGAAGTAATTGTGCACCCACTTAATGAAAATCTTAGCTCCGACCCTGGTACACCCGCGATACTTGTAGTTTTCCTACAATTATGTTCAGGTACACAAGCAAAGCTTAATTTTCTGTGCTAATATGATACTTAATACTTCAATTATGCTAAGTTGCAGCTTTTCAATTGAATTGTAGGGTTTCAAA
The DNA here is from genome assembly GCA_001647135.1 of Pontederia paniculata. NCBI lineage: Eukaryota > Viridiplantae > Streptophyta > Magnoliopsida > Commelinales > Pontederiaceae > Pontederia > Pontederia paniculata. The sequence goes on along the minus strand of LTAE01001278.1, from coordinate 8,319 downwards.
AGAGTCTTAGATTAAGAGTTAACAATATAAAATTCATATCTTAAGGTTAGTTTCTTATCATGATACATATACGTCAGCTATATGGATTTTCTGTAACCTGAAATTTTGTGAAGCTAACATTTTTTATACAACAGCCGCCCGAGAATCCTGATCTACAATGCATTGTAACCATTTTAAAGTAGACATAGAAGAGTAAAATTTTCACTAGAATCTTGGATCAACATCCATGATGATCTATGTAGTGTTCCTTCAAGAAAGCACCTCATTTTTCTAGTGCACCATTTTTTTTATCACAAATACAGATTTTCTCCTTGAAAAATATTTTTTTATGTATTTGCTCAAATATTGATGATTATTATTGCTATGTAATTTAATGATAAAGAACAGACAATAATTATTTTTTTCCTCATTTTTTTTCTTCGTTAGTAACATTTAGATGTTGTGTGTTTTTTTAGTGACGTTTAAATGTTACAAAAGAGAATTTGTTTTCATAACATTTAAATATTACAAAAGAGTACTTATGAAAATGACATATTAAATGTGAAAAATAATTATTATCGTCATTTTGTAGCATTTAAACATTATTAATAGTTGCAGTTTTCATAATGTTTAAGTACTAGTAAAAGGATATTGCTTTGTTAACATAACCTCATGTAACGTTTATGAAATAAAAGTCAGGAATGTTTTTTTAACACACTTTTTGCAGGCATTTTAGGTAACCTTTAATCAACCTTGTGAATAATTTTTCATAGTGCCCAATAAATTTGGTGACATTTTATAAACATCAAGAAAGGCTCTTTTTTTTTGTAATGATGTGATGAATTCAATTAAGCTCACATGGTAAGAAAATGCCTTGTAAATATTAAGATCTAAAAATGGTTATTTGTGCAGTGGTTAGCTTAATTAATAGTAAATGGAATATATAAAGAGGCATATGAATGTGCAATGCTATATATTACATCAGTCAACTTCTCCTTACATTATGATGTAGGTTTGTTAGTGTGTAGTAAGTATGCACGATAAATAAGTATTGCAGGGTTGTGCTATGATTTAGAATGTTTTATCCATATATAAAAAGTCCCTCCTCAAATTGAGTTTTGGGTTAGTATAGAATGCTATATAGTTAATAGGAAAAACTTAAAAAAACTACTTTTTGTTATTACATCAAATACTTAGGATAGTTTTGTTTGATGAAATTGATTCTGAAATATAAATAATCATAATTAAAAGTTGTGTGATAATTTGTATTTAAATAAAAAAATATTTTTTCATTATTTGACAGATGTAAATAAAAATTTGAGAAGTGAATTTTATTGTTTAGTTAAAAATTGAAATAGGCACTCAAAAGTATGGATATAGAAGACAATATGCAAGATGACCCAACTGACGACCCCGATGACCTTAGTGGCTTCCACCAAGATAGTCAAATCCCAATCTCCCCTGTCAATCGAAGAAAGCTCGCACTACCACTGAGGCCACCACCTTGTCAAACTCATGGCTGGGAAAACCAGCTTTCTTTGAGGTGGTTCAAGGAAATGCAACCACCCACCGGAAAGAAGATAAACCATTAGAAGAAGAGGGCATTCAGAGCATCATGGATTTTGTGGACAACTCCAACAGGAAATGTATCAAAATACGAATCACCGACGATGAGCTCTCCCATTTTTCTACAAGCTGGAGACAAGCACTCATAGTCAAATTAGTCGGTAGGTCCATCAGTGCACTCTCACTACTTGAAAAACTACGCAAACTCTGGAGGCGAAAGGGAGATCTCTCCATCACTGATCTTTCAAATGGCTTCTTTATCATCAAATTCTTCGCTCTTGAAGATCGTGCTTAGGCATTAACAGCCGGACCTTGGTCACTCCTTGGACATTTGCTATTGGTACATGAATGGATCCCTTCAAACCATGGAAGACAAAAATCTCTAAAATGGCTACATGGGTAGGCATCATCGAGCTGTCGATAGAACTACACAACAAAACTCTCCTCCGAAGAATAGGATACAAACTCAGAAAGCTTCTCAGGTTTGATAAATTCTCAATTGGCGGAGCGCGAGGCAACTTCTCTAGGATTTTTGTTGAGATGGACTTAGATTAACCCCTAGTAAAGACGATGGAGATTCATAGAGAAGAATATAACTTAAGGTATGAAGATCTTAACTTCTTATGTTTTAGATATGACTGCATAGGACACGACACAGACCACTATCCAAAGGAGAAAATCAATCGACCATTAACATCACGAACCAATGGAGAGCAATCATCAACACCAACTTCAACAGAGAAGCAAGAAATTGTATCACCCCCAACGCCCAGTAGCACAACTTCCAAGGAGCAAGATGAGGAAAATGAATATGGACCCTGGCTGTTTTTGCAGTGCAAGAGTCGAAAACACCAAGGCCTTCCAACCCACTACATCAAGAGACAACTCCATCACATGGACAATTGCATCACCTTGAGCTGATTGCTTCTAGACACAAGAAAGGTAACCAGAATGAATGAGGGTACAAAAATGTCACTTCAAGTACATATCACCATCCAGATCTGCCATCTACAACCAATCACAATGCAACAACCACCCCACTCTCCATTAATACGCACATCCCTACTCATGAAACCTTGACAAGCCTAACATCCCACCCCCATCCAAGGCCAATGAACTCACCAACTCCCCACATGATTCTCAACTGAGTCACCATGAGCCACATGCACCAAAGTAAACCACATCGGCCATCCTACATGCCCTTCCACATGACCTCCAACCTTGAGTAAGCAACTGTTAACTGACCCCACCAACCGCTTCTACCCAGATGAAAATGGTGATGTAGCATTTGAAGATGCATGGGAGGATCCAAACTTCTCCCATCAAAAGATAACAAAGGACAATGAGCCATCCCCCATGGACATTGTACAATTCATTTAATAATGAGATCCTCTCATGGAATTATCGGGGAGCAGGTAGCATCCACTTTTTATGTGCCCTTCGTGAATATATAAAATCGGAACATCCGGATATCGTCATCATCCAGGAGTCGAGGGTTAGTGGATTTGTAGGAAGATCAAAGGTTTCACATCACCTAGAGTTGAAGCACAAGGTTTTGCGGGAGGAATGTGGATTCTTTGGCGCTCACCAGATGTAGCTTTGCAAATACTATACCAACATCAACAAGCAATACATTGCCAAATAAGAGATGGTCAAAATATGTGGCTGCTATCCACAATTTATGCCAGCCCACAACCAACAACTCGCAAAGACCTCTGACCTCTCCTTCTCGACAACCACTCATCAACATTACAATTGCCCTGGGTACTAATTGGAGACTTCAACGAATTACTTAATGCCTCTGAGAAAATAGGAGGAGCCCCAATAAATAACAAAACAATGGTCAAGTTTTGTGAATTAATTGATGCATGCAGACTTATTGACTTGGGTTCTTCGGGACCCATTTCCACATGGAGGGGTCCCACGCGGAATGACACTCAACTTTATGAAAGATTGGATCGTGCATTTTGCAACCACAACTAGAGAACCAATTCCATGAGGCCTCAGTCAGGGTCTTGTCATTAACGAAATTGGATCACCACCCGATTCTGCTAAACACCCATCCACCTGCTCGACAAGAAAAGAACAATCCATTTTGATACCTTGTTGCATGACACTCACACCCTTCCTTTCAATCCTTCCTGAACGAGGCATGATCTCCAACAAAATAACCTCACATACAACCTAACATCCTTGCAAGAGAAAATCAAAAGCTGGAATCAGAGCTCATTCGGCCATATCCAAATGCGCAAGAGGATCATAATGGTTTGACTAAAGGGAGCTCAATCTGCACTACAAAAGTGCCACAACCCCTTCCTCAAAAACCTTGAAAAATCCCTATAGTCAGAACTGGAACAAATCCTGGTACAAGAGGAAATCTTGTATCAAAAATCCCGATGCCAGTGGGTGAATTTTGGAGATAGAAACTAAGCAAGAAAGGTTGTACCTACTCTGCTTATCTCTACCTAGAGATTCGAGTATGTGATGAACTTCACACCCTAGGCACCCCACCAGAGTATTCTAGGAAGAAATGTGTGGGACAATGTTGTGGGGAACGCAAACTTAACTACTCCTCTGTCTAGGACATGAGTATTGCACTACACCTCTAACACCCAAGCTAAGTATTCTCGGAAGAAAAGCAAGAACCGTGTTGAGGGGGTCAAGTCACACCTTTCTAGCCCAACTAGGGAAACACATGTGGGTTCAGTTGAAAAAAAA
>LTAE01001277.1:5024-58515 GCA_001647135.1 Pontederia paniculata | reverse complement strand
TTTATGAACTAATTTTAGTAGATAATATTATAGTGGTTATTATAAATTATAATTTTAATGATAACTCAAATTTTATGATGATATTAACATTTTATAATATATAATAAAATTTTATGGTATTATATTAATTTTTTAGCTGCTACTTTATTTTATTTATTGCTACTTATTTATCATTATATATATATATATATATATATATATAATATCCAATGTGATTTACATTAAATAGCATAAGTAAAATCACCACCCGATGAGTTTATAATGATAAATAAATATTCGCTCAACCGTACCAATCAAATGAAATAAGTAAAAGTTGTTAAACAAAAACTTTTAGACAACAATAATTAGAATGTAAAAAATAGATCAAATATATAACTGATTTTTTATTATCATATTAAAAATTAAAATAATATTTGATGCATATTTTTATACACAAATAAAAGCTACGTTTAAAAGTACTCCTCTTTTTATTTGAATACTCATCGAAAAATTTATTGCTTAATTGAACCAAAAAAATAAATAGTAAAATATTATAATCACGTTGAAAAATTTTATTGTGATTTTTTTTGCCTTCTTCTTCGTATCTCTTAAATGGTGGAGATCATCATGTAATAATGAATTTGAGGGATAATAAATAGTTATTAGTAACTATTGGAGACAACAAAATTAATGGTGATGTTTCACCTTCTACTTTATAATTTTTGTAATATAACGAAAGATTAAGGAGGCATTAAGTTTTTTGGAGTGGCAATAAGGCCACTCTAAATGAAAGATATAGTGTTTGCTATGTTTGCAACTACAACTTCCTTAATTTATGCATGCACAATTCATGGGGGTGTTCCATTAATGATGTCCAAATTAATGTAAGTATCAAATCAATCAACTTTATCAAGCAACAATATAACAAGAGTGGTTTCCACAACAGTACTCATGCAGAAATACATATTGGATATAAAATTAATGGCCAATTTTACTGTGTCGAATCAGTGGCCAGTTTTGTTTATGCACCAGCATTAACTGCATAATTGGATAAATAACCTTCATCAATAACAATAGTTTAATTATAGGCTTTATACGCACATATATATAGATGGAAAATATTGATATATAATATATCTCGAACCTGTAAGACAAATTAAAGTTCCAACATTGCAAGCAAGCGAAGTAAAAAGGCAAAAGAAATCATGCATTCCTTTGCTCCAGTACCCAAAACACCTCCTCTTCTTCTATGCCTAGTCGTCTGTTCTCTGCAGATGATGATGATGATGATGACCACAGGCGCAGCGGCGGCGTTCCCGCTGTTCACAAACTCCCGGTGGATCGTCGACGGCGACGGACAGCGGGTGAAGCTGGCGTGCGTAAACTGGCCATCGCACCTGGAGGGCATGCTCGCGGAGGGCCTGGGGAAGCAGCCACTGGACGACATCTCTAAGAAGATTGCGGCCATGGGGTTCAACTGCGTCCGGCTCACTTGGCCGACATTCATGTTCACGAACGAGACCTTGGGAACGATCACCGTGCGGCAGTCCTTCCAGGCCATCGGCCTCGTGGAATCCATTGGTGCCATCGTCGTGAACAATCCGACCTTCGTCAACCTCACGCTCATCCAAGCATACAAGGCAAGCTTTCTAGAACTAAATTTCATTATCAGCGTTAATTGTACGTCTAGTATACCTTTTTAATTCTGTGTGATGTGCAGAGTGTTGTGTCCAACCTTGGCGACAACAACATCATGGTGATACTGGACAACCACGTAAGCAAACCTGGCTGGTGCTGCGGCAACACAGATGGCAATGGCTTCTTCGGCGACAAGTATTTTGATCCCAACGTTTGGATCGAGGGACTAAGAAATGTGGCCGCGACCTTTAATGGATCCAAGGCCGTGGTAGGAATGAGCCTGAGGAACGAGCTCAGAGGACCTCGACAAAACTCTACCAACTGGTTCACCTACATGCAGAAGGGCGCTGAAGCCGTGCACGCGGCGAACCCGAACGTGCTGGTGATACTGTCGGGGCTAAGCTTCGACAACGACCTGAGCTTCCTCACGCACAGGCAGCTCCAGCTGACGTTCAAGAGCAAGCTCGTGTTCGAGCTGCACTGGTACGGCTTCTCGGACGGATCTTCATGGAGGAACGGCAACGCCAACGACGTCTGCGGCCGCATCGCGGCGAGCGTGAAGAGGAGGGCGGGGTTCCTGCTGGACCAAGGGTGGCCGCTGTTCGTCAGCGAGTTCGGAGTGGACCAAAGGGGCGGCAACGTGAACGACAACAGATACTTCAGCTGCATAATGGCCGTCCTCGCCGACTGGGACGTGGATTGGGCGATATGGACCCTGCAAGGGAGCTACTACCTGAGGCAAGGCGTGTACGGCTTGGACGAGGTTTATGGCATGTTGAGTTGGGACTGGAGCAGGCCGAGGAACACTACGGTTCTTCGAAGAGTTCAATCTTTGCAGCAACCTTTCCGAGGTACGTACGTACGTACATCGATTCAGCGTTTCGAGTGTAACGACGAGAGTTGCGATTGATCGATGTTTGCATGCAGGTCCAGGCGTTTCTAGTTTTCCACCATCCACGGTCATCTTCAACCCACTGACAGGCTCTTGCATAGTGAAGGCGCAGACGGGCGCCAACCAGCTCGAGCTCGGAGCGTGCCATGACACCAACGGCTGGAAATACACACTCGGAAAGACCTTGGAAATGAAGGGGACGAGCTTTTGCCTCAGGGCACAGGGAGATGGCAAACCAGTGGAGCTCGGCAGCTGCAATGATCTGTCTTCGATGTGGAGTATGATTTCGCAGTCCCAGATGCACTTGTCTACCACAACAAGCAGCAGCAAAAATGGCAGTATGCCAACAGTAGTTTGCCTGGACGTCGGCTCAGATGACCACAGCATCATCACGACACCATGCAGGTGCTTGAGCGGAGACAACACCTGTGATCCTGAGAGGCAATGGTTTAAGCTGGTTACGAGCACTAAGGCCTTGATCAGGTAGACATATGATATCATAAGTAATGTTGGTTCAGTAGGTTATTTAATTCCCATCCTCTGGGCGGCCATGAATTGTTTCTCTTGGCATATAACTTAATCATTGCATAATTAAGCTTAATTGCTGCTCCGCGATTGAGCTTGGAATGTAAACTACATATCTGTTTATTGTAAAAAAATTCGAATTATTTATATCATGTGAATAAAAGATGTACGCCTAAGTATGCTGCCCAAAATGAAAGTGAATAAAAGATTGAGTTAGCACAAAAGTTCTGAATAGGAATGTTGTGTATCATATATCCTCCCTATTTGTTTAGTGCAACCACTCAGGGACTTGGCCCTCTGAAACTTTAAGTCAGAGGGATACAATATAGAGCCCAAAATTATGTTGTGAGTAATCAACTCGTTTCCACTCGTTTCATTTTTATGAGTAATCAGCTCACGTTTGATGAGCGCTGAAACTTTAATCAAGTTATTATCAGGTAGCATTAGTTTTTTTTATAGATATGTTTCGAGATACAGTATACAAGTAAGGGATCGCCCTTCCTTTTTCGCTATAAAAGATTGAGTGATAAAATTGTTAAAAAAACTTACTTTAACAAAACTAGTGTCATACTGAAAAATGATATATAGTGTATCTAAGAATTATTGTACAAGAATCACAATTGAAACTATATATAAATCGTTTATCAATAAGAACAATTAAAAATATTTTTAGGTTAATTTCTTTTACGTCCCTCGTACTATAGAGTTTTTTCGTATCTAACTCTGTATTATAAAAAATGAGAATCGCCCCCCTAAATTATCTCCAGGCTTCCGTATAAGTCCTTCCGTCAACCTCTGATTGTATTTTTGTTAAAGGTGATTATGCAATGATAATTTTGCCCTCTCAACTTGTGGACTTATAACACTTAAACACTTCGGACGTCCCTCAGTCAAGTTCCTTCGGACGTCCGCTACCATCTGTAGCCGCCCGACCTTGACATGAGTACCTCTCTTCAATTAATCTCTTGTCGCCCGCTAACTCACTTCAGCCTCCTGGACCTCCAGTTGAAGAGTGCGGTCAAGCTCCTTCGGTCGCCCGCGCTTCATCTTCAATTGACTGATCTTGACCTTCACCAGCTACCACCCATCTCTGGTCGCTCGCTGACTCACATCAGCATCCTGGACGCCTAATCTCGAGTGAAGCTATCTATCAAGCTCCAACGGTCGTCCGCCACCACCCATTCCTTCTCCTGTCAAACTTTCTGGCCGATCGCTCTTCTATTTTCCTCAGACTTCGGACGACCTCTGACACTTCATCGGTCTTCCACCAATCCTGCGGTCGCCCGATCCTCAGCTTCCATCATGCTCAGACAATGAAACAAACTCTTGGGCGCCCACTCGTCTTCTCACCAAGACTCCGGACGTCCTTTATCTTCTTCTTATGTCAATCGATCGCCCGCACTCAACCTGCGGTCGACCGCTCATCCACCTGTCTTCTGCTTTGGTCGTCCACTGTCTCTACCCTGAGCACTTTGGACGTCCACTCTNCAGCCCCATGCATATAAATATCTACATACATTAATTAAAAAAGGTTCAATACAAGCTAATATATTATTGACTGAAACACAGAAAATTTAACAAATTTCCAAATTGATATACTTGACAAAAAAAACTTATATTTTGAATTCATACAATTAATTTGAAGTTCACTTTATAGGCTTCACAACATTTAAAATACTTTGGTGGGTGGAGAGTACAGAACAATTATCTATATATTTTTCTTAATATTTATTTTTTTAACTTTCTAAAAGTGTTATATTTCTTAGACTTCCATACCAATATTAAAATACATCAACTTTGCATGGAGAAATCATATTTGACGTTTTACTAGTATTATATTTCCTCAAAAACCTTAACTGCAATTTTACCAAGAAAATAAATTTCACTTATCTTTTTGGAAAAATGAAAAAGAAAAGTGTGACAAATAGAGGGATCATAACTTAAAAGCGTGAAAAATAACATATAGCTTCTTCTTTTAAATCTAAGTACTTATATTGTAACAAGGAATTTTGACCTACCAAGCAATCTTGATGAAAGAAGGAACACAAGAGGTAAAAGTTAATCGAATCTAACAAATGGTACAATTTAAATCTTGGGGTACAAATGAAAGAAAAATTTCTTGGTCCCATGCACAGAAAAATGTCCGCATTACTTTTTCCTGGATTAAAAAAAATTCACCATTGTGAACTCCATACACATAACTTTCAGAGTTCAAACCTTCTTTAAAACAATCCTTCAATATTTTTTCGATTTCTTTTCATGATCTCGTTATTTTCTAAAAAAATTAATTATCTTATCTTGTGTTTAGAAATTATTCACAGACAGTGGCGGAGCCAGAATATGAATCCAGCGGGTGCACAATTATTCATAATTTATTTCAATAATTTTACAATTATATTAATATAAAATATAATAAATTAACTATTTTAAATATAATATTTTTTTAGTTATAGGCTTCAATACTTTTTGCACTTTTTATTATAATCCAAGATATTTACATTAGTTTAATTTTTCATTTTAAAATATTAAGATAAAAAAGAAAGTATATTTCATGAAAATACATAATTTTATAGAATAAATAAACTACTATGAATTATTAACGAAAAAATAACGGCATTTAGATATGTTTCATAATGGGTATTATCTTTTTCCATAAATCTTATTTAGTTTCACTACTAATAATAAAAGAATATATTTTACAAGTGATGAATATTCTAAACAATGAAATAAAATATTAAGTACAAATATATCATGTGATATAGACAAATGTTATTATACAAAATAATACTTGTATAATTATATTAAGGAAAAATCTAAAAGATCCATGTGAAAAAAATGTAAAATTGAAAAATATAATTCTAAGCATGAAATAAAAAAAATTGGAAAATATATTTCTAAGCATGAAATAAAACTATAATTGTACGTACATAATATATTTATAAACTAATAAGTAGAAATATCTAATGTAGTACATAAATAATAGTTTTGATTTACAAATTGTAGTATAATACCAACTTAGAATAATATTAGATAATATTTGAGTTAAGATAAATAATACACAAGAAAATAAAAAAAGTATAAAAAAATTACTCATAAATAAAAAAGTGAAATAGGCCTTAGCAATCCAGGGGGTGCCAATGACCCCCCTTGCACCCCCTTGGATCCGCCTATGGGTGAACATAAGAGACTAATTTGAACTCGAATCGTAAACGATTTATACATTTATTACATGTAATCACACAATCATAAACCTAGCTTCTTTGGGACAATAATCTAAGAAAATTGTGTGCTCTTTTGCTTAGAAAACAAAAACTCCATCGAGTTGATTGACATTTGCATTTCTTTTAACGAAATGGACATCAATGTTTGGATACAAAATTCAATGGAGGTCATGATGTCCTCCAAAAGAAATATCCAAACTAAATGGAGGTACGTTCAGCCTAAATTTGCTAACTATAGGCGACATATTTTGCCTCTCTATAATATGATTTGCTTGGAACCAAGGACACAATAATTTAAGGAGTTCTACACATATATCAAACATTATGTTCTTTAACTTTCATGTTTCAATCCTCATAATCTTGATTAAGTTGTCCGGATCGCATTCTATCCGGATTCGTATTAGACCTATCTAGACACATTTACATTCCTTTTAACTCGTAAAGTAATTAAATGATGTGATTACGGTGCTTTGTAGTTTAACCTTATAATATACTTTTGCCTCCTTTCACTGTAAACAAAAATGTTGTGGTTAAAGCGTCAACATTCCACTGATCAAATAAAATTAGTTAAGACTTGTACATATTATAACTTTTGGTTACCAAAATTTATAAAAAAAAAATCTTGATATTGATGTGCATAAATGTAATTCCTATATTAAAGTAAGTTGCAACGTATGAATGATTTAATACTGCTTGCAATCAAATCGGGGGTTGGAATCAACAAATAAGATATGTGTATATTTTCACTGATGTCTATGATTTAATCGTCTTCTGCATAGTCTATTATAATATCAAAACAAGGAATTTATTTAGCTCAACAAAATGTCTTAGTTTGGTCACCAAATTAATAATATATATATCCTAATTAAGAGTAGAACTGCATGTTAATAAATGAATCATGGACAGGTATAAGTCCTTGTCTATATATTTAATTTAACTCTTAACTATGCTATTAATTATGTCCCTGTTTATAGTCCTTGTTATATAGTACAAAGATAGGGTTTATTAATTATTTCCCTGATGTGAAGTAGAAGCAAGGAAATGATCAACCCTTTTACTCTTTTAGATTGCAAAAGCTTTAAGTGCAAACAACATATTATTATCATATGGGGATGCTTTGCAAGTTGCAACGAGCATCCACCACCACTAGTTCTTGATGTATATGAAACAAGGGTAGTTACACAGCACTATTTAATCTTTCTCTTTCTCTCTCTCCTTTGCCATTCCATGAACACAGCAAGAGATAGAAATGAGAGAAAGCACTACCCTTCTTGTACTATTCCTCTCCTCGCTCCTCTTCTTCTGCTGCCTCACGGCGAGTGCGTTGCCCTTGTCGACGAGTTCCCGATGGATCGTCGACGAGTCCGGTCAGCGAGTGAAGCTGGCGTGCATCAACTGGCCGTCGCACTTGGAGCCGGTGCTGGCCGAGGGCCTGGCGAAGCAGCCGTTGGACGTGATATCGAAGAAGATTGCGGCCATGGGGTTCAACTGCGTCAGGCTCACTTGGCCTCTCTTCTTGGCCACCAATGACACCTTGGCCAACATGTCCGTCCGGCAATCTTTCCAGTCGCTTGGCCTCATCGAATCTGCCGCAGCCATCCGGCTCTCGTGGATCGAAGTCTCATTCAAGCATTTCAGGTGAGACAGTAGATATGTATGCATGCATGGAAGCATGCATGAATACAAATTTCACGTATCAATAAAACTATTATACTATAGGACTATTTACTTTCATCTACAGAACTTTATGTTAAATGTTTTCTTTTATTTAGTAAACGGTATGTTATATTATTTTTCAAGTAATATATTTAAAAGATAACATAAACCGAAATTGGAAGAGTAGAATAATGTCCAATGGTATGTTAACATTTTTATTGTTCAAGGAAAATGCAAAAATAGTTCATAATACCGGGAGACAAACGGATTTCTTTTTTTCCATTGGGACAGTTTTGCTGGTGAGAATTAAAACATGTGTGATTGAATTATGTAATTTGAATCGTTTTAGACATTTATAATTCGAATTAAATATTCATACATATCATCATATAAGGTTGACGTACAAGTAACTTTACCTGCCTTCCAAGCGAAACAACAAAACATTATGCATCATGACGAGCTGGGCATGCAGTAAGCTGGATGTCAGCAGTCATCTGTGCTTCTTTCCTTTTCTAAACTTTTTTCTTGATGGTGCATAGCATTTTGCACCCCACCTTATAACATAAGAACATAATTTTAATTATTAATTTTAAATTAATGATTAAATACAATTATTTATTTATTTTAATAGGATTAAATTTAACTATTGATTTTAAGCTCAATATCATATATTGCATGGGGTATAGTGCAAACTACTATGTACCACTATTTTTTTTCCTTTTTTTTAAATAAAGATTGTGTAAGAATTTTTTTTGCTATAATGGATTATCTCAATATATTAAGATGTGACGAAACGTAGATCGATTGTTTGGTAGGCAACTTCCTTTTTTTACTAGTTAGGAACATCATCCCTTAAATACTTATTGTGACACTATCAAAATAACCACATGTTGTCAATTAAGTGGATTTAAAATGTTCAAAAAATATATCAGCCCATCAGTTATAATTTATCCATTCTTTAATTCCATATTTTATTTTACAATGGGTTATTGCTACTCCAATCAAGTTATAATTTTACTGAACTGGTTGGATTAGCTGGTAATAAATTGAACCCCATCTTTTTTTTTTATCATTGCATCAAGATTGTAAAACTTTTTTAACCTTTGCATCGAGACTGTTAAAATAATATATCGTCCTAAGAAACAGCGGCAACATAATCGAACAAAAATTTACCCGCTAGAAAATGGAAACTCATTTTAATAAAAAGATGTACTTCTTTAATACATTACTTTTCTCGTTATATATATATATACACCTTATTATCAATTTTAGCAAGAAGAACGTGGAAAATAGAAACTTAAAAAAAATAGAAAATAAAAAATAAAAATGTATATTAGAATATTAATTAGTGATAATTTTTTATATGTGTGAGTTACAAACATAATAAAAAAATTATGAAAATCCAAATTTTGAAAGGGTACAATTGCAAGATCTTTTTTTGGTTACAAAGAAAAATCACTAGGCTAATACAAAAATTAGAAATAAATTATATCCCAATCGAAACTTAGGAGTTGGTTAGAATTGTAAGATAAAACTTAGAATTTGGTGTCAATAGTGACTATGGCATTTTTTATATGATAAACTTAATATTATTATGTTAAAAGATAGATATTCCTACTGGTGCATATTATTAATGTGCATAACATAATTGCATTGATAGGAGAAATTTTGAAAATTATGGTGACAACCCAAAAAAATATTTGATACTAGCAAGTTATTTGGAGCTATCATTCTTCATGCAGACACTTAATGCAAATTAATCATCCCTGGGTGCAGGCTGTGGTGGCCAACCTTGGCGACAATGGCATCATGGTGATCCTGGACAACCATCTGAGCAAGCCTGGATGGTGCTGCAACAACTTCGACGGCAATGGCTTCTTCGGGGACAAATACTTCAACCCCGACGTCTGGATCAAGGGCCTCACGGCGATGGCCACCATGTTCAATGGCACCTCCAATGTGGTCGGCATGAGCCTAAGAAACGAGCTCAGGGGGCCAAAACAAAGTGTCACCGATTGGTACAAGTAAGAATCTGTTAATTTCATGTATCAAACTGCAGTTTCCTGGGCGTGCCAGTTTTGCTCAAGTCTCAATGTCAATTACATACATATCCAGGTACATGCAAAAAGGTGCAGAGGCAGTGCACGCAGCAAACCCGGACGTTCTTGTGATACTGTCAGGTCTCAGCTTCGACAATGACCTGAGCTACTTATCGAAAAAGCAGGTGCAACTCTCTTTCTCGGGAAAGCTTGTTTTCGAGCTACACTGGTACGCCTTCTCGGACAGCCAAGCATGGGCAAACGGAAACCCGAACGAAGTCTGCGGAAGGGTGGTGGGGAACATCATGAGAAGGGCAGGGTTTCTGCTCGACCAGGGGTGGCCACTGTTCTTGAGTGAGTTCGGGCTGGATCACAGAGGCACCAACAGCAATGACAACCGATACATTGGTTGCATGCTGGCAGCTGCTGCTGAACTTGATCTGGACTGGGCTCTCTGGGTGTTGGCTGGAAGTTATTACATTAGACAAGGGTCTCTTGGCCTTGATGAGACTTATGGAGTGCTGACATGGGACTGGTGCAAGGTCAGAAATTCCAGCTTGTTGCAGAGGATTCAAGCAATTCAGTCTCCCTTCCAAGGTATGAGCAATAAGCTTTGAAAGATCTGAAATTGCAAGAAGGATTTATTTCTTATTTGTTGTGGCAACACTTCTGATACTTGTCAAAAGGCTTACATTTTTCATATGCCTATCCACAGTTGCAGACTTCATTGTTTACTTGTTGTTTCCAACAATGCAGGTCCAGGACTCTCTGATCTTCCAACCTACAAGATACTCTTCCATCCATCAACAGGACTATGTGTGGTCAGGAAGTCTTTGCTTGATCCATTTGAGCTAGGCCCTTGCAGTGAGTCAGAAGCTTGGAGCTACACTGCTAAACAAACATTGGCATTGAAGGATACTTTGATGTGCCTAAAAGCTGATGGCATCGGCAAGCCGGCAAGGCTGGGGATCATCTGCAGCGACAACAATTCCAAGTGGGATCTACTATCAGACTCCAAGATGCATCTCTCATCTTATTATATGCCCAACAACGTCAGCCTCTGCTTAGATGTAGACCCTGACAGCAACAGGATCATCACAAGTCCATGCAGGTGCCTGAGCACCGACAAAACCTGCGACCCCGAAGGCCAATGGTTCAAGTTGGTCAACAGCACAGTGAAGCTCACAAGCAAGAAACCCCTGCAAAAATTTCCAGCTCATGTAGGGATCTGGGATCTCTTCAGATATTACCTCATGGACATCTTTGTTTAGCAGTCAAATGCCAAGAAAAATATCAGAAAATAAGGAAGGTAAATACAAAGTCAGGGTACAGTACACATCTGTGGTTCATGATTTGTTGTGATACAGAATGGATACACCATGTTCAACTCTTGTGAATAATATTGTTTTGCTTTGAGTTTAATGTGCCATTACCTGAATATGTAACACATTAAGGAGTGATGTAAAGTAATTCCTTTTGATGAAAAGGCGAATCAAGAAAAGATAATAATGTTTCTAAATTTTTAACAGGAGAGATTCAATCTGTAACCTACATAACCATTCAAAATGGTAAAATCCAGTTAAAATCAAAACAGCTAATGAAAGAATATTTTTGAAGAGTATGTGATGGAATAATAGAATCAATAATACTAGAAGTATGTAACAACATTAATAATAGTTGTCTTAATGAGAGACCTAACTCCAAAATTCCTCCCATTAACAAGTGCAAAGATAGCAGTAATGTAATGCTATATATATCACAATAAGTGTTCAGATAAAATTAAAATTGCAGCAAAGCTGTATAGATATTAATGTGACATGTCATTGCATAAAACCATATGGTCTCAAGTTCAACATTTTATTGACAAAAATGAGATAAAGAGATGAGGATTCATGATTACAAAGTATTATGTTATGTTGAGCAAATGTTACAAGAAAGTATAAGAATTATGTTCTTATGCTTTTGTGAAGCGTAGGAGAAGATTTTCCAAGACCAAGCAACAATTAAGACAGTAGAAGACTGAACATGAAGAAAACAAAGGAAGAAACAGAAAACAGTTACGTTAAATAAAAAACATTGAGGAAAATGCAGAATACTTGTAGTAGAAACATAAAAAACACAATTTACCATTCTTCCAAATTGTCTGACATACATGCATTGCAACAACACCAGATCCCATTGTCTTACGAATGATGCAATCTGAGGACAATAATTGCAATCTGATTTATTAATCCAATGGATTATGATCCAATTATGCTCCATATCATATTAGAATTACTTTCTTCTAATAGATAATTTTAAGATCTCTAAACTTGCTCTCATTTGGTAGACTTGGAAGTTCCAAGGTGCGGAATCCAGTTCTTGAGTTATAGTCAAACTCTTTTTCCTCTGCATCTACTAGACAATGCTTAGGCTTAATACTGGAATATGCCCCAAATTGCCCAGGACTTCTGCTTTTGATCTTTATTGTATAATCTAACTGATAATTTATGCTGGTAATGTCTTCAACAGCACCTCCTGAGTTAAACATGTTGACTAGACCAATTGGTGCAAACTGAACCCTCTGATCATACTCCTGAAATGTTATAAATTCATATCGGTACATAATGATAGTACATATTCAGATATAAATTATATCAGGTAACTGAGAGTCAACCAAGTTGACTCATTGGAAAGACATTAACCATACCCTTATCGGTGAAACAGTATAGATCTCATACTGTAGAGTAGCCAAAGAAACATCTAACTTTCCACACATTGATGCCCTTGTCAGGGACCCTACAGTTGATCAAAAACAAAGGTCTTGGATGCAAATAATACATAGAGCAGAAAATAACTTAAGCATATAAATGTCATTTCCAGATGTATTAACTAATTGCATCTCTAGATCCACATTCTAAATAAGAGTAATAACATTGATAGTATTGCATTAACAATTTCCGAAACTGATACTATGGTGACACTTCAAGATGCAGAAGTCATGTAACTAAAAACTTAGGAATGCCAAATAACAATGGCGTCCAAGGGCGATGTGACCAAAGCTACTACAAACCCTAAATCAAAGTGTCATAATTTGGATAGATTCAAATTATCAAAAAGCTTACAATTAATTTGTACTGTACCATCAAATCTTGTAACAATCTATCCATACCAGATCAAACATATATAGGGTTAATGTGTCCAAAATAATATAATCCAGTCATAGGATAGTTTACTAATGTAGTCCAGTCTTATAAATGATGGAATTGCTACATAAATATGTATATGGTATGCATAAATATGACAATACAGGTTACACTTGTGTAAAGATGTAGTTATATTTTCACAAAGATGAGAATACCTGAACTGAATGCATACAATGCGCAATCGCCAGTCCAGCTTTCTCCAGCAAGGTCTTCAAGATATTCAATGTGTGATGGGGAAACATGACCAGAAATCGTTGAAGACTTGGCACTTGAAGTAGGCCATTCTTTCAACAGCCAACTCTGGGTTCCGGGGTTGTTAAATATTTCTTTGGGTGGCCAGGTTCCTAATCCTTGGCAATTGAATACACCAATCACTCCAGAAAAATTATTCTGATTCCATATCTTCAACAGGCTGAAACATATTGCGAACTGCTTGTTAATGACTGTCCACAAAGGAAGAGAAAATTGTTGTGCACTACCTTTTCCCATCCATAACAGGGTCATTGAATAAAGAGTCACGAGTAGGACGACATGCAAACTTGGATCTTAAAACAGACCCATCCGGGAGCACAAGCTTTTTGAGGACATGAAAATCATGCTTTCCTGGTTTGTCACTGGATGCAAATAAATGTAAGGTAAGAACATTTAACTTCACCCAGGCTACAACAAATTACTTTGCATGTTAGCACCTCACGTATATACCACATCCACCTATCGCTCTAGCTGCAGCATGAAAGTTCGCTGCCGGATGTTTGCTCTGGAGTTGCAGGAACAGAAAAAGAAATCAATTTAAATGTAAGATGCCGATAACGAGAGGGAAGCAACATGTAAACTAAAGATTTTAAGTAACTTTACGTGAAACATATCCCAGTCAGGTTTTAGAATTTCCCATAAAAGAAGGCTGTTAAATGATACTGAAGCTATGTGTAACGGATGCAATGCAGGTTCATTTGGCATGAAATCTTCAGAGCATCTAGCAACTGCGCCCTTCAGCGAACTGAAATTAAGACCATGGAACAAATAATGTTTCATTTTGTGAAGTTGTATGCCAAATATGGAATATGTAATTGCTTAACTTCATAGCTGTCAATCTGTTATTTATCAAAAGAGAAGTGTTTTCTTCAATAACATAAGACTACAAATGGCGGCAAAGATGAAGGAAATGAACCTGTAAAAGCTGTCAGAATTGTGACACATGCAACAAATCAAATTGTTGTCTTTAAAATGTCTGTTAATGGATGCCTCAAGGGATTGTTGGTACTTCCTAGTCGCAGATACTCGTCCACCATAGCCAGATCCAAGTGTTTCAAGTAGAGTTTGTGCATCAACTTTAACTCCATCCACACCACAACTAGAGAGGTAGCCATGCAGATCATTATAGAATTCATAGATCTTGTCAGGATCAATCATTCCAACACCATATTTCACCAAACTATCCAATGCTATATCCCAAACATTTCCTGATACTCCCGGAGATTGAACTGGATATTCAAGCTTTGGGTTGTATTTCTTCATCGACTCTGATGTGGTAAGGACTCCTCCCCAGTAACCAACCAATGCATGCCACATGTAGACAGTCCTGTGACATCATGAATTGCTAAATTTCTACTGGTAATACAAAAGGTTGTTAAGATCGAGATCTTACTTAGGATCGTAAGAGTGTTGCAAAATCGATGATCGGACAAGAATCGTGAGGTTTTATGAAAGATCTTACGAAGATCGTAAATATCTTATGAATGAAATCGGATGATCGATAGGGGTTTGAATATAGGAAGATCGTAAGATAGATCGAAAAATATCGAGATCTTGACAATCTTGGTAATACACATTAGTGAGTAACTGTATACAAGAATGCAACATTGTAAGGAATATTGATCAGGAGAACTTACTTCAAGTTGTATTTCTCCTTGATGATTCTGATGAAATTGCTAAGATCTTTGCATTTATCATTGTTCTTGAATTTATTGTTCTCCTTTATATCTACTAACCTTGTTGCAAACCTGATGACAAAACAATTTAAATACATCGAAATTAGAAGGATAAAAGGGGAAAATGTAAGATAGTATCGAAATGCTCCTATGACAATCTGGGAGTATCAATGGTATGGAAACAAAGAAGATTTACTGAGTTCCTTCGATAAATGGTTCGCCATCCTTGCAGAACTCATTTGTTGTATCCTGCCATCCATCATCTATTATCAAAAATCTTGCTGGTGTCCCTCCTTCTGATAAGCTGTACGGAATCGAGCGAAATAAATGTAAATAAATATCCTACACACCCAATTCTGATCATGCCTAGTAAAAACTCTGTACTACACTTTCATGACAACCTCTGAAGACCCTCGATGACTCCTTCTGGATTAACATCAGTGTAAAATGCATCCCAAGTGCACCAACCAAACCAATCTAAGTTCGCTGGAATCTGTCAAACCATAATATTTGGTCTTTATACCTATCTAAAGTGCAAACAACAAGAAAGCAAGATAAAAGAAATTCGAATGCATATTATCAATGCATCAGGGTGCATAAAAATATTCCAATCGATGCATATTATCATCGTACCTTCTTGTTTTCAACATGATTGAATGTTCCTTTATGCTTTGCTAAGAACCTAATGAAAACACAAGCAATCAGTTTTTCCTGCTGAATTTTTTATCCATACGGGTAAAATCAATGTTGTATTGCTCACTTGATTGAGTCTCTGATGAGATCAAAAGGGTTTTCACAAGAATTTATGAAAACAGCTTCCAAAGCTTGGGAAGTCTGGACATTAGGGTCACCTGAAATTTATGAAGAGAATAAGAAGCAGGAGTATACATTTTTTGTACTTTATGTTTCTATCAAACTCTAAAAGAAGAAAACACTGACCACTCTCCAAGCAAAACTGAAGTTCATTGCTGGAGCTACCCTGAAGACTTGCACGAAAGTCCCCATCCAAGACAGGCAACAACAATATGTAGAGTGTATTGCCAGAAGCCTCTGATTCCATCGGATCATCTTCCACTGCAGAGCTTTCTTTTGCTTCCAACAACAGCATCTGAGTCTCCAAGGGGATGTCGGATGCCGACTTCCCGAATCGAGGGATCATCCACCATATTTTGAATCTGAACAGGCACAACCATCTGAACCCTCTGCAATGACCCGATTATGAAGCAACATTAGCATCCCCCTACAATACAATTCTCCCAGAGAGATCCCCGAATCGCGACAATGGTATTGAACACAAGTTTTAAATGGAGGCATGAAACTTTCAATGACTAATCTAAGGACATGACGATCTCTGATTTTGCCAAGAAATGATTGTGCTATTACAAAACTGATCATAGACACTGAAATTTTTAATTATGATAATTGGAGAATCAACTCAGTTAACTTCCTTCCTCTGATTACAGGGACCATTAGATGGGACTAATTTTGATTTGATAAGTTGATAATATTTTGAATCTTAATCTAATAATAAATTCATATATCATCAAGCCTCTCATTTAATGGCGAATCGGTCCATCCATGAGGATTCAGGAGAATATTGAAAGGTAAACATGGTTAAATCTTTGTAATTTCTTTCTTTTGTCAATTTTGCATATCGGAATACAAATAGAAAATCCAACAGTGTGAATGAATTGATTAAAACAGATTATTATTTTTATAAACATCTCTCGAACTATCGCAAAAATCGAGATCTAGGGTTATATAAAATCGGACAGACCTAAATCTAAACTTTTTTCGATTAGATAATTTAGTTCAATCATCTGGTATTCACTTTATTGAAGTTGTTTTAATTTATTAGATTACTAGTTTACCTTTCTAATTAAAAAAACTATCATATATTTCTCCTTCTTTCTCTCCACTCTCTCTTTCACTCTTCTCTTCTCTTGTGTCTCCCGCTCTCACCTCTCTCTCATTCTTCCGGCCGGTGACAACGCGCGCAGATAAGATTGAAAGCTCGCTCGCACGTGCAAGCGAGCAGGGAGAGAGAGAGCAAAGAAACGAGAGAGAGAAGAGAGGAGAGAGGCAAGAGAGAGAAAGAGAAGAGTAAAGAGAAAGAGGAGAGAGTAAGGGACTGAGTAGAAGGATAAAATAGTAATTTAATAAATTAAAATAATTCAAAAAAATAAAAAATTAGATCGATGGACGAAATTGGTCAATCGATTCAATTTTATACATAAAGATTAAATATGAATTTTTGTGATAGTTAGACATAAGGTTGTCAAGATCTTATTTTTTTACGATTTATTTTATGATTTTTCTATATTTAATCTTTTACCGATCTTATCGTCAAATTCGCAGGAGTTTTACGATCTTCATTAGATCTTTCACAAAATTAAATAATTCTTATTCGATCGTCGATCTTAAGTAAGATCTCTATTTAAGTACCTTGGTTAGACAAAGATTTATGGAAACAGTTACGTGCGAACTTCTTTACACAATCTTAAGAAAAGCGAGCAATCTTAAGAAAGCGAGATGCACAAAGAAGAACGCAAAAAAAGAATACGTAGCCTTACTCCAAAAGACCGAGACTGAAGACATGGCTGTCGCTGCGGCCGGGGGCGGCGGCGCCGAGGAACGCCGACCCGGAGGCCGAAGGGGTGACGACCACGTTCGGGGGTACTCCGGTGAGGACCGTCCTTCCTCCGACCATCAGGCTCCTGTCATCGTCGAGGTAAGGCGCTCCTGAGATGGTCATCCTCGTCCTTGCAGCTGCTGCTAGTGGTATCAATGTTGCTGCCGTCGCTCTTCTCCAATCCCTTCTACTTGAGGCGCGACTCCTGCTGCTGCTGCTGCAGCTGCTACGATGATTAATATAATGGTGGCGGTAAAGCTTTCAGAGCTCTGCTCCGACGCAGGATGTCATGAGACCTACCTACGACTCCGACTGCGAACGTGATGCTGAGCAGTGAACAGATGACGTTTCTTTTTTTTCTTTTCCCACGCGGCCAAATGAAGAAAAAAAAAATGTAGCACCAATTGGAAGGACAAAAAAAAAGGTTTGGATTCTTTGTACCCGCCCTACGTGGCGGGAGTTAAATGGAAGCGCACTGCAGAGACGGACAGATGATGTTAGATTTCCTGTTGGATCTGCACGAGCGAGCGAGAGAGAGAAACATGTTTGTAATTATATAATCTTTTCAATTGATCACTTTCATTAATGTGATAGCGAAGCGATAACATGTGTTTTCAATCATTATTTTTTAATGCAAGAGCCAAATCAATTGATTTTGAAATTAAGTTCTGTTGACAATTATTGTCCGAGAATAGTAGCTTTAGATTCAATGTTTGAAATTGCCAATTTAATTAAAAAAAATTATCATTCTATTTTTTATCTTAATTTTAAAATAATCAAATGTTAATAATTTTGAACATCTAGGATCATGATATTTATAAAAAAAAACATTTAATTATAGATATAAAAAAGCTAGTTATTAAATAGAAAAAGATTTTTTTCATTTTTTTATATAGTAATTCTTTTAAATTAGAGTGATTCGCTTGCGGTCGCGAACAATTGGTTATAAAATAAAATTAAAATACTAATTTAAAATCATAAGTAAATTTGGGATAATCAATTTTAAAAATTATTCGAAATATGTTGGAATTATATAAACACCGTTATTTATGAAAAACAGATATATTTGTTTGATGCAAAAGTCTTTCTCCCAAATTAATAAATTGGACTCAATGAGATTTGATTGATTTGATAAACGAGATTGGACCTCGAAAGTTGAAGAATATTAGTAATTCAGATTTTATTTTTTTAAAAAATTATTAGTTTGACTAAGATTTCCCTGTTGGCTCTCACTTGGCATTAGAGTAGTTAAGTATTAATAATGTTGGACATCAAAAAAGAAATTGACTCAATTAATAAGTGGACTAAGTAAAAGTTAAAACTAATTCAAGTTCGAATCTTAAAAATATTATTTAAAAATTACTTTATATTCTCTATCAGATTTGAGAGATTAATAACTAAGGGGTTTGTTGGTATAGGAGTAGAGTTGAGATTAACATCTTATTCTTGTGTACCTTGCCAAACAACGTGAGAATAAGAATAAAAAAAATACAATAAAGCTGCTCCCTTCATTATTTAATTTCTTTTTAATAGAAAAAAATATAAGCAAAAAGTAAGTTAACTATTTTTTAGTTTAACAAAAAAATTAATTATTTATTATATAGTAATTATATATTTTTCAAACAAATATTTAGCTGATTTTACAATTATTTTTTATTTTCATATTATTTAATTTATTTAATATCAGATTAATAGTGTATAATTATAATTAATTACATATCATATTAATATATAATCTAATTATCAATTATATAAAAAGTGTAACAATAATAAATAATATATATTATTATAATATATATATAGAGTGCTATTTCTATAATTATTTTTATAAATATATTAATTTAATATTTCTTATTCTTATTTCAATCAAACATCTATCTAAAACTCCTTAATTCTGCTTAAAAAATTGTACGAGAATATAGTTATTCTAACATACTTTATTCTTAATTCAAGAATATGACATTTCTGAACCAAACGAGGCCTAGAAAATAATAAAAAAAATATCTCCATTCGATAACATCATTTGCCAAGGAAGATTACTATGGTCGAAAAAAAAAAGAAAATAAACTTACTAGTGTCAACAATTTTAGCATCTTTAATGCTAATAGCTCAGACATTGGTGAGCTTTGATGAAAAACACAGTAAAATAAAGACTCAAAATCTATAAGCAAGAGTAGTATAATTCTTTTTACAAATACATGATTAATAAGAAAGAAGTTATGATTTTTTTTTTGTAAAAACTGGACAAAAAAGTAATGCCAAAGGCAACCATCAATTATAGATTATACAAAGCAAACATAAATTAAAAATAAATTACGACACTTGGTGATATCGGAATCAAAATTTCAACTAATTTGACAATATAGACATCGCAACGTCGTGGATTAGTAATTTTCACTGGTGAAATGTTCATGTTTTTTTTATTTTATCTTTTCTTATAAAAACTCCAACTAATTTACATGAAAAGTTATTGGTAATATTATATCTAGTCACGGCATTGTGCATTATTTGGTAAGACAAGGATTTGGATCTAAAGAGTAAATCAGATGATCCGAGTCGAAATTATGATCATGAACATGATCCACTTTATTCAAATGAATTTATCATGATCAAAATAATAATTTAACTTATAAAGCAAATTGAAATTAATAGACTTGTCGAATATAACATAGAAACACTAGAGCTGTTTACTTCTTAATTAAAATTATTAATAAGATAAATTAGCTATATAACACGCAGTGCTGGAAAGATGCTATAGAAGTGATGTCCATTAGGTGAAGCATGACACCCACAACTCATCCAAATGATCATTTGCGTTTTCCACAAGGAACTCGTTGATACATAAAGAACAACTGTAAACTCAATCAGCACCTCAATCTGACTGAGGAACCTGTTAAATGAACAATGTCATATGACAGGACAAGTGCCTCATTTCAAACATACTTTATGTTACAGAACATAAACCATCTTCACTTCGGATTGCAAGGACCAGTTTAGGACGTAAATGGCTATGAGCACCCCCTCAAGAAGTTTGGACAAAGAGATACAAAACGGTTGCATAGATAGTAAGAGCTACAACTACAATATGGCTGTCCCCTCCGGTCCAAAACTACCACAGAATAAATAATGGCATTCACAATGGTTGGAAATGAGCGACGGCATATTATATTCTAGCAAAATATAGTACATGATCTCGGACTAAGTACAATGTGTCAGTGCCATCATCAGCTTCCTATTTAGATGCGTACCAGTCAATCTATAAGCGCTCCTCATTTCACCTTGTTGTGGGGGCTCTAGATGTTTCAACGCTTCAAAATGATACAAAGCTATTGCAACCTCTTTCTCTTGCTAAGTTCTGGGTTCTCGTCAAGAACAACAAGGTCATCATCATCATCATTGTCATGAATTTCTTGAGGATTTTCTGAATTGGTAGCATCGGGAATGGGGGTGATCTGAGTGATTTCATCGTCCTCGACAGCCTCAGACATTTCCTGCAGTTTTCTCTTTGTACCAGATTTCGGTGCAAATACCTGAGCTTCCTCAGATATACCTGCTCTTTCTGTTACTGCTGTCGTCGCTCCATTGCTTACACTTTGAGAATCTTTTCCGGCAGGGATAGTCCATCCAGATAGGACCATACCATCAGGTTCCTTCTCCTCATCAAAGCTCTCCCTGCATCAAAAAAATATGGTTGTCGTTACTCATAAATACCCAGAAGATAAAAAGAATCTTTCTCAGAAAACCAACTAGAATCTTCTCTAACAAGATAGTGAAAAAAAATATTATTGGTAGGAAGCATGAGCACATTGTGTACATACTAAATAGAAGCAAAGCAGTATCTAGCAAATACACGTGTGAAATATAGGAAATACAAAGTTGGCACGCCTATATGATCACTTAAATTTTTCATAATCCACTGTTTCATGGAAAAGAGCAAAATGGAAGAAACGAATAATGCACCAAGATAGATCCTACACCCATGCACTTCTCACCTTTCCATGCATTACAGTTAAGATCCAGATACAGAAAAGAAGGAAAATCAAGGAAGAAATGATAAAGTGGCCCTGCCATATTCTGTGACATTTTTTCTAATTTATTACTTTATATTCTACCAATGTAAGAATGTTTTTAAATGAAGGTTTAATCATGAAAGCCGTCCAAATTAAATGGTTGTAAATGTTTTTGGTAAAAGCTAAGATACAGCATTATGATTCAAGATGTTCTTTTTCCTTGAACAGGTGTGATTCAAAAGTGATTAGTGCAAGCTTCCTATTACACATGATCACAAAAGGTACTATATCTTTGACCCAAATGAATAAAAAAGCAAATGTTAAATGAATAAAAGGTACTATATCTTGACCCAAAAGGTATTACATATATGCCTAACATAAGAAAAATGCAAAATGATCAAACATCCCAGGCCGAGTTCTACCAATCAATAAGTGATCCATAAAAACTAAATATCGTATTGTGTGACTATATGTCTTCAATAAAATTATCTACTCAAAACTAAGTCAATCAATTAGTTTATTCTCAACACAAGTATGTCTCTGTACATTGGTTCCTTATTCAAATTTAAGCTTATAGATACAACCTTAGTTTCTTTTCTTGAAGCAAGCATCTGAATTGAAATATGCAAACTAATGGAAGTCAATTGACCGAAAAAAAAAATATGACAAACCTACAGGAAGCACTATTCCTTAAAGCAAAACTACTAGAGCAATAATGAGACGTCTTCAAAATCATATAAGAAAACACAATTTATCAGTGTTAAACAAAAAGGAAAAAGAGAACATAGAAAGAAGACCTGTGCTTAATATTGATATTGCATGTCAGTTCTTGCTGAAGATCCTCAACTGTAAGAATAGTTCCATTTGTAACAGAAGCAGGAAGTTCAGACAAAACCTGCAACAATATTTTCAGCACAAGGAAAAATATTTACCGGTAAAAATAGGAAGCTCACCAAATATATGTATATGTATATATATAGAGAAAGAGAGAGAGAGGGAGGGAGAGTAACCTTGTCAAGGTTCAAGGCATAAGTGGCAGCAACATCTTTCTCCAGATCATCACCCACCTCAAAGAGAAGGGTTGCGCCATGCATAATAATTGGAAAACTCATTCCAAGTATGTTTTTGACTATCTTATCAACAAAATCCCTTAGTGTTGATGAGTTAGTGTTGATCTCCAGAAGTAAGGGTGTCTGTTTCACACATTAATAGTTTCAAAGATTTTTTTACATGAAAGACAATACAAGTACACTTTCAACACGTGGAATTTGCATACCTCAGAGCAAACATAACATGACTTATTAGCCTCAAATGGCTCTACAGGCATCAGAAGCATCTTTCTGGATGGATGCTCCAGACAATAAGTCATCCTGGACAACCGAAAAGAGTTCAGCATAAATTAGCTATTGTTGTATGTATGTTGAATCCAACTCCTTGATTATATCAGCAACTTTTTTTGGAGAAATATTATATCAGCAACTTATTATTGGGACTAGTCTATAACTTGTACAATGACAGTAGAAACCAATATCACTAACCAAGGAACTGCATGCAAATCAGATACCTATTTATCCAATGGATTCGGCAATAGGACTTATTTAAAAGATAAATAAATTTAACTTCGAAATTGGAGATAAGTTTGAATTTTTTTACAACTCCCATCATTGTTTCAAAGAACAGATAAACAGATTCCATTGGCCAAAAGAACGAGAGGAGACTTATCTTATGTCCAATACAGATTAACAATGCTTCTGACACACTATCAACAGAACTTCTATTGTTTAACTATCATTTCATATTTACATATTTCAATTCATATGTGATGGAAGGGCAAGATGTGGCCAACTTTAGATTGGAAAATTCCTGAGATAACTGACAAACCAAGGGGAAGATATAAATAGCTGGAACTTTATAAGTTAGATAAACCAGTCAGAAAAGTTTTCAATTGCTGATATACTTAATGCAACAGATTTGCAACCCCAAAAATTATGTGGATTAAGAATGTGATCTATGCATCAATTTGAAGTTGTAAAATCATATGCAACTCGAAACCTGCGAAATATGCTAACCATTGGAATGACAAGATGAGTGGGTCTTCATGCATCAATAAGTTGACAAGGACATAAAAACTAACAAGAACAAAAATAAAAAATGACCAACCAAGTAATGATGGAACTAATAATCTAGGACGCACCTAGAATTCTGAAAATCACCCTGAAGAACCTTGACTGCTTCAATTACAATCAAACCCGCAATAATAGCATTTGTTGTTGCAACTGCATGCACAATATTGCCAGCAATTCCTTTAGCTTCAAAGAGGCTATGTAAAGCTATCCCAAAAGAGGATGCTCTGATATTTGCTGCAGCAGTCACAAGTTCTACGGCCAGTTGATCATCCTTGTCAAAAGTTAAATTCCCAATTTCCTGATATATCAAACAAAATTAAGAAACCTGCAACGTCTGGAATTTCAAAGCAAGAAAGATTAACTGAAAACAATATGCACCTTCTCTCTCTTCTCAAGGAATAATCTCAATGCTTCCAAAAATATTCTTGAATTTTCAGAAAGATTCCATATTTCCTGAGGATTTTTTAGACCAAGAGATGCCATAGCAGACAAGTCAGAATCATCCAGGTTTCCATTTTCAGCCTTGCCATTTTGTAGGGTGGCTATCTCTGGCAATGCATCTTTAATGTAGATAGGCTTAGGTCTTCTCCTATTTTTCCATGTTTCTTCATTAGCCAATGCAACCTCAATGTTATATCCGAATACATGGTCAAAAATTTTCCGACCATACTTTTCAGCATCCTCATCTGAGAGCCGCTCAAACACATCCTTTGTACGTGCTGCTGAATCAGAGCCATCAGCAGAATGTACATTAAGATCATTATCCTGATTTCTGTCACCAAATAGCTTTGCAAACAGCAGATCTTTTGCCCAAACAATACAATGAACAAACTGCAAGAAAAACAGAAATAAGTGAACAAAACAAAATGACAACAAAACTCAAACATGATAAACAAATATCTTCATCCACAAAAAACAAACTAAATGCCATAAGAATCTTCAAAGAAGCAGAATGGAAATATGAAAAACCTATGTCATGTTTTATAGATATCCAACAAGAGCAAAAATGGTCTCTTCTCCTAGATCTTAATTTCTACCATCAAAATGTTGTCTCTTCTTCATGATCTTAAATTCAACCGTCAAAATGGAAGTGCTCCTTTGTCACAAAAAAAAGGAGTGCTCTTATTGTATAATTATAGAAACTAGCAAGAAAATCAACAAAAGATGTAACCTTATTCCATATCTAGTATAGTAAGAATAACTTAAATACTTGCCTTTGAATATAATATTTGGAAGAAACAGAAAAAAAAGACCAAGTATGAGAATCAATAACCATATCAACTGCAAGTTATTAGGGCATCACATTGACAAAATCTAGAATAACAGATGGGTTTAAGGATCTGAGGAACTCTGATATTCTTTAGCCATGGAAAACACAAAGCGAAAAAAGGAAGATATAATTGTGTCTGAGAAAATGTGACAATGATTTGCTAATGGAGACGGGATATATGGTGTTATCCCTTTTGCCACTCCTATCGAATGGGATTGTACACCTTGGAACAAAATCCTTGCTCCAATCAAATGACAAATATTAGAAGTTCGCCAAGAAACATCTTTACAATGTTATGACAAACTTGATATTTCATATGTTGCAAGTTAGTTAACATATATATATATATATATATATAGGCTCACTGCTCTCAAATGGAGTATGGACACCACAGTTTCTTTCAAATCTATCAGATCAGCGGCTTGAAGAATTCATTCTCCTACTGGGCATATTAGAAAATATCATGCCATATCAAAACAGACATGATGCTTGGCCATGGAATGTTGGACAATTCTCAGTTCGGAATGTGTATACTCTACTTACAAAGGATAATTGCCTAAATGATATAGAGATACGCACTGACAGCAACCTGATATGGCAGACCAAAACATCAAGACGAATAAAAGTTTTTGCTTGGCTTCTAAGAAGGTTCAGACTCCCAACACGTAGCCGTATCTTTAGATGGATGCAAGGAGCAAACAACTCTTGTGTTTTTTGTGATTCAGCAGCGGAAGATATCAATCATCTGTTTTTTGGATGTTCGGTGGCGAAAGAAGTGTGGAGCAGATCTGATTTATCATGGTTAGATGTTCGGTCGTCCTCAGATTTTTGGAGAAGTTTTCGTTTTGGCGGTCAAAAATTACAAATGCAAGTCTATGTTCCAAGACTACGTCGTGGTTTTCCTTTAGCTTTTCTATGGGCAATCTGGGCCCAACGTAATGGATGTATATTTCGGGGAGAGATATATTATGTGGAAAACATTATCGCATTGGCGAATAGTATGGTGAGGGAGTGGACAAGGGGTTGATTTATTTTATGACATAATCCTGTAATTTTACCTTTAATCAATAATATATACATGGATGGTTACGCAGGGTAACCATCCTTGACTTATCAAAAAAAAAATATTATATATATATATATATATATATGTATATGCTTGTGTACGGATGGAACTAAGAGCTTAGGGTGAAAAGGTGGGACAAGACAAACAAGCCAGCCATTAGCCCTCTGAAGTTGGATCAAGAGCCGTACTAGTTGAATCCAATTTTGAGGTGCAATAGTTTATTGCAACTGAACCCTTGACACGATTGCTAATGAAAATGCTGCCAAAGGCCGCAGCGGGACAACCATCAGAAAGCCTGCCCCTGTTAGCTACCATAGATATCTATTCTTGGTGCGCATATGTTGATGTGGTTGTTAATTAGATGTGATACTATGGATGACTACCAAATGTGTGGCCATCCTTTCCTCTTTCAAAAAAAAAAATTAGATGTGATACCAACAATTCTAAAAGTTTAAGCCATTAGGAAGAGCAACATGTTTATATTTATATTCTTAACAATCTCCGTCATGAGGGTTGCTGACAACTTTAGTCTAGCTCATCCCACCATGTGGACAATTGGGTGAATAAATTAAATTTTAATAAGAATTTTTTCGGGTTTGAACTTAGAACATCTCGACCTTACTTTGATACCATGTTAAATTACATGTCCTACCAACAATTCTAAAAGTTTAAGCCATTAGGAAGAGCAACATCTTTATGTTATATTCTTAACAATTGTATTCCAAATTCTTGATGACGATATCCAGTATGACAAAGGACATGAATCTACATGGATTCCAATGCAGATTGGATAAGATGTAGAAATGATAAACCTACCACAGAGTACAATATATTTGTTGCCGAAAAATTTAGAGTTCGGAGAAGCAAGAAGCAAATTGTTTCGTAAAGATCAAATGCAAAAGAAGAGTACAAATCAATTATTTCAATTGTTGCTAAGCCTTTGTAGATACCTTTTCTAATGATAGTAATCTTAGAAACATTAATCATCACTTCATCAGATGCTCGACTCGAAGAGTCCGAGGACTGCAATTTCATAATGGTAAAATGCAAGATCAAGGTGTGGATATTCTCATCAAAATGTTTCCTCAAGCTAGATTTTCTCAAGAAGTCCTCAAGACAGATTTGATGAATCAATGTGCAGGATATGCATGGTTGACATGTATAGACAACTAGAGAGAGGGTGTTCTGATGAGTAATTAAAGAAAATCTTTTTTTCTTTTGAGAAAGGAAAGGATGACTATACAATTCGGTAGTCATCCATATGTATTCAAAAAGAATCAATAGGTTATTGGGCAATGGATCTTGGGAGAAGACTCCCAGTAATATTTACATTTAACCTTTAATATATAACCCTCTCTAGTTGAAATGAATGAAAACCCTAGCCAAATAAATTGTGATATTTTCGCAATATTTAATCACAAAATAAACCAGAAAAGAAGACAAGGAGTGGAACTATAAAGAGGTATATACAACATAAAATATTTTCATAAATAACTTCTAAGAAGGTAATTTACATTTCAAGCATGAAGATGTTCATCTCAAACAAATATTTGTAAGGATCTTCATAAAAATAACTATAAGCCTTTGCAAACTTCTTACCTTTGATGGGGTACTAGTGATCGTGCAAACGGGATAGGTTTTTGGAGCTGGTTTTGGTTGGCACTCGTAGCATTCTGTTCTACCCTTGACATGGACAGTGACCTAGTCAGCAAAGAAAGATAAGCATCAGGAAATCCAGCAAAAAAAGATGGTAGATACACATGGAAGATAAAAGTAAAGTTAATTGTAAACGTCCAATGAAAAAGTTGATGTCAAAAGACAACAAAACCAGAACAAATATTTTCTATATGAAAAACGAGAACAAATATTGTTAAAAAAACTATTACTTTACAGTTGATGTCATGCAAGTACCAGAACTAATTATACTGATAAGAGTTTAATTAGATTTCTATGCACAAGAAATATCTACAGTTTAGACTAAAATTGACGGGGAAGTCTGTTACAGGACTAAAATAGGGAGAGAGAAAGAGAGAGAGAGAGAGAGAGAGGATACATGAAGAGGAGGATCCAAAGATTCCAAACTAAACTGTGCATGAAGAATTAGACAAACACCATAGAAGTCCAACTTGTTCAACCATGAAGAGAAAACATAAATAACAGACTTAGCTTGGCATAGAAGCTCCCATAGGCATTTAGCATATAATTAATATTCCAAGATATATATAGCTAATATGAAAAAATAATAGATTATTCATTTGTCTATTCCAAGCAGTGATCAAGTAAAAAAGAAAAGAAGATAGACAAGAGTTCTTTCAAAGAATGAGATTGCTATTGGCAAGAAGTATATATGGTTTAGATTAGAACTGATGGGAAAAAGAAAAATTCTTCTGTTATGGAATAAAACATAAAAATAAGAGACAAATAGAGGGTACATGAAGAAGTGGGGAATCCAAACTGAACCATGCATGAAGAATAGACAATCATCATAGAAATTCAACTTGTTCGACCATGAAGAGAAAAGATAAATAACAGGCTTAGCTATCCTCCATAAGCATTTAACATATAATTAATATCTTACAAAAAAATATAGCTAATAGATTGACACGAAAAAAATAATAGATAAGGTAAATTCTTTTGTCTATTTCAAGCAGTGATCAAGTAAGAAAGTAAAAAGATAGACAAGAGTACATTCTCAAATGAGTGATTCTAAACAGAATCCGTAGTGGAAGTCGCGAAAGGATTGATTAACCATTGGTTGAACTGTACCTGAGATTCACATTCATACTTTTTTTTTGAGAAATCACATTCATACTTGTACATGAATACTTTGTAAATATTTATAATATTAATGAAATGGTTGTCTGACACAAGACTGACATCCTCCTTGCCTTCAAAAAAGAAAAGAAAGACAAGAGTACCCTCAAAAATAGAGACAAAGGGAGAGTATAAAGGAAGAAGAGGAGGATCCAAACTGAACCATGCATGAAGCATTAGACAATCATCATAGACGCCCATCTTGTTCAACCATTCAGAGGAAAAATAAAGAATATGGACTAAGCTTGACCAACAAGCTTTCATGGGTATTTAGCATATAGCTAATCGATTAGTTAAAATCTTAATTAGTTTGTCTATCTCACTCAGTGATTTATACAAACACTTCCATAACTCTTGAAAGGTGAAACTGATCTCGCTCAAACATATGAAAAACCATGAAAATAGTTTTATGATCTAAGTAGTAACTGCTGAAAGTTGTAAACTGGTTAAATTTAAAAAATGGGCATCCTTCTTTGCACACAAACTCACAGGATTTTCCATTTTCCAACAATTATAGAAAGAGTTCGGGCAGAGGCTCACCTGAGCAATGAACAAAACAATATTGAACTTAACTTGGTTAGATTTGAGCTGGCTTCTTTAAGAGTTTCTTCAACTATGCCACTCAAATTTTATGTTTTGGATGATAATTCTCTTAAATTAAAGTACTTCCACTGTGTTTGTTTAGAAGAAAAAAATTTCAGGAAAACTTGATTTTTTTTTGTTTTCCTATGTTATAAACCAAGATAAATCTGTCACCAAGAACTTTCTGATTGTCCGGAAAGGTGTATATAACTTTGAAAAAGAACAGTATCCCTTCATTTTTTAGGGGTGAGCTTCTTTTCACTTACACTTCCTCCCGTCTCATGTATAAACAATAAATATTTCTTTAACATTTTTTTGTTGCACAACCAATCACATGAAATAAACTATTTTTTTTACAATATTCCTCCAGAATTTATTCTCAGCAAACAAGTGCAACCTTAATGGGACAAAGTTAGCACTCATGTAACTTATTTTGCGCTTCATCCCCGTCCAATCCGAAACAGGATAGCTAGATCGCCTTCTTCCGGTCTTGATCGGAGGTCTCAAAACATGAAAGTATCTCCATTGGGTTCCCCCTTTCTTGAAACTAGAATGAAAGGATCGCAACTAGAAAACAGTAATAATTTGAACCTGCCATCTTTTTCTTTCTTTTTTGTTTTTTTGAGAGAGAGAGAGAGAGGAAATGATGACTACTGAGACTGGATAGGACCCGCCATATTTTATGAAGTCTTTACCTCAAAAGTATAGAAGCTGGCTACTATAAATATACAAGGAAACATTTGCAAGCACAGGTATATTAACATGCGCAATAAGCTTCAAAAGCATATCACTGTACCTGCCCCAGAAACCCTGTAGTTCCACTTTCAATCAAAGGAACTTCAGCAGCCAAGCAAAGACGATTAACATGTCGTCTAGCATCTAAGTTATCAAGTCCATTCAAAACAATGCTGAATTGCTTAAAGAATTCTGTGTTGAAATCAGGATCCTTCACATTTCCATGATACGGAGTTATACTAATTTGAGGACGAAATTTTAAGACAGCATCACGAGCAACCTGAAAAAAAAAAAAGATAATTATGTCAATGAATCAGAACGCAACCACAAAGGAAGGTAAGAGATCTCAAATATATAGTCTAGAATGCGAAGAAAAATCATAAAAAGAATGTTCACATACTTTAGCCTTTGACTGCCCCACATGACTCTGTCGAAATAAGAATTGCCTGTTCAGGTTACTAACTTCAATAGTGTCCATGTCAATCTGTATTAGAAAAATAAATCATAAATCATTATTAAATTTGGAAAAAAAATCAAAGAATTTGTCTTGCCCAAGGGCAGGCCTTATGGGAGCCTTGCTGCTTAGATGTCATCATTTCTCTTGGTGTACGCTCATATCATGCCCAAATTTAGAACAAGGCAAGATCAACTAAAATATTAACAACTGGCGAATATGGTGACTAATACCAGGACATCCCAAAGTAAATCCTTATTATTACCTTTATACCATCTTCTAGTTCAAAACAAGAAAATATTTCTTTAGAGAAAAACTAATATATTAGAAGGAGCAGGTCATTACAAATAAAGAGTGTGTGCACCGAAGCCATTAGATAATATCATAAATATTGAAATAATTCCTGAACTTGTTCTTAATGACAAGGACTATGACCTGATTAAAAAAAGTTTTGATAATGATACTTTTATTATGAAACAAAGAATGACAACTAAGCTTGGGTAATCATTCAGATATTATTAAATATTGAAGTCAGATTGTACAAGTGTGAAAAGTCAAATGTAAAAGTAGAGGAAAAAAGGACATCAAGAGGATATATGCTCCCATGATCATTCAATCATCCAATCGCTGAGAGCAAAAGAGGTATGTTGTAGTATGTTGTCGACGTAGCACTTGTCTCCTCCAAATATTGTGCAATTGCGCTGCAGCCAAATCCACCATGCCACCAGTACAGAACTTGATACAGTTGGCCTCCAATTCTAATTGCGCGTCGCCCATAATGTTCAGAGAGAGCTCCAAAAAGCCTCTACTGATGACGTGTCAATCCTCGGGATATGCATTTGCTGCTATACTCCGACAGCGATGGCGCACTCAAAGAACAATCGGATGATGTCCTCAGCATGGATCCGAACAATGCACAGGAAGTATCCATACTTGGTGCTTGTCTCACTATGTATGCTCTGGTTAGGATCATGCCTTGCCTTGGAAGCCAAGCAAAGATCTTGACATTGAGGGGTATCTGACTCTACCATATCCACCTGCAATCTACTGTGATGATACCTAGGACTGTGCTTCCAGGCAGAAATATACCTGTCTCGTCAAGAAACAACCAGAAAGCCACATCCATCTGTCTTGGATGCATCTACTTAAGAATCACATAGTTCTGTTTTTTTAACACATCCTAAATTGACTGTTTGCAGTTTATGGGAAAATTCTTAGAGTTGTTAGAAAAAGAATAGTAACCAAAAACTGTGCTTCTAACTTGCCTCAGCTACTTTTGTCGGGTGAAACTCAGAAAGTGGGAATTCTTAAAGTGGAAATGTGAATGCATTATAGAAAGAAATTCAGAAAGGGAGGGACAGCATTTCCATGATGCTCATAGTAACTTGGGCTCATTTTAAAAACAGAAACTGTGAGCACACAGAATCCCAACGAACAACAATCAGCCACCTTTAGGGGAACTTCACCAATTACCCATACTTGAAAGGCAACCGATTTACATATACAAGAAACTTGAAGTTCACACATGCCTAATCCCTAATCCCACAATTCTTCCTTACTTGTGTTTACAAGATCCCCCACAAAGTCACAAACTTTGCGCCAGTAAACACTCAGACGAAGTCCGCCCACAACAACAAAAGCACGGAAACACCCACATCCCCAACCCAACAAGCGCACTGGAAATTGAGAAAATCGAGCCAAATGATCGAAGAAGAAGAAGAAGAAGAGAGGAGGAGAAGCCGAGAATTGCAGCGGAGCTTACGATGTGGATGTCCCTGAAGCCGGAGAGGGCGAGGGTCTTGAGCAGCTCGCAGCCGATTCCGCCGGCCCCGACCATCAACACCTTCGCTCCCTGCAAAGGAAAAAGGAAGAACGAACTCAGCGAAGCCCGGCAAAGGAGTAATTAGGGTTTCTGAAGCGAGCAGCGGCACCTCGATGGCCTTCTCTCTCTCTCTCTCTCTCTCTAACAGGAGTGAGAAAGTGTAGAGTTTTTATTTTTAAGACTGCTCTCTCTCTCTCTCTCCCCGCAAATTTTTTAAAATTAATATTTGTATTATTAATAATTAACTAATTTAATATTCGAATTTGAGAAAAAGAATTCTGATCAGAATAAACTTTAAATTTAATAAGTGTGGTCAACCCCACTTATTAATTTGGAATTATGTATCACAATCAAATAATAAGCATTTAGAGAAGCTCACCAAAAAAATTGTTAAGACATGTTATTAAATTAATTTGACAAAGAAAAGTATACAAAGACAAAAAAAAGAATGTGATTGATTTAAGTAAAACGGTTAAACTCAAATTCTAGCGTTTAAGAGCTCTTTTTTGTTTTGTTTTGTTTTGTTTTATCGTGAACAGGTGCATGATAAATTTATTTTTCTGGACTCTAAAATAAATAAAATTGAACAATTTTTAGAATTATACCAATTATGAAAAAACAACTTTTTTCCGCACGTATCATGTCTCGTGTAGGACAAAAGGTTGTGTTAAATTATAATTAACTTCCTTCCAATAAAAATGTTTTTCGAATTGTAATTTTGTGTCATGTCTACGATGTAACATATTCCCATTATTATTGTCACCGTCTTAGAAACTCAATATATACTTGAAATTTTCTTCGACCTTTTACTTGATTGTAATTCACTGTAATTGGATTAAAGAAAAGTTAATTTATGAAATATTCTTGAAATTTCAATTTCGCGATAGTAAGTTATTCTTGGACATTTGCAAAATATAAAAATATCATATATAAGTTATTTGATTAAATAGTGAAATAATTTTTAACTTTATCAAACAGGACCTTTAACTTTATCTTCTTATATATGCTAAAAGTCGAGCTTTGGGGATCTCTCTTTCAAACATTGTATTTATTTTTTTTTATATATTTATTTTGAATTATTATATTTTTTAGTATTCAGTGGTTTAGTCTTTTTAAATGCATGACAGTAATAGAAATATTGTTCGCTTTTCATTTTATTCCATCAAGATGATGAAGATCCATCACCACAAATTTTTTTATTTCCATGAGAAAATTTTCCGTTTTATTTTGATATTTACTTTTTTTCATTATTATTTGTTATTAATTATATATATAACGTCTCCACATTCATGAAACGCGTCTTATTCATAAGGTTTCTTCTAGTTATTTTTATTTTTTAAAATCTTTTCTTTTTTATCTCTCCCTTCTCTCAATTTATCATTCATTTTACATTAACTATCTTTATGTCCTTCTTAACTCTCTCTTTCTAACATCCAAGCATTAAATATTTTTATCTTTCCAATTAATATTGTCTTCTTAGATACACCAAATGTTCTCTTTCCAATTAATTTTCCTCTTAATTGTTAAGTTGTTTTCCTCTCACCTCTTCCCTTTCCATCAAATTCTTCGGACATCATTTTCTTATTTACTCATTTCCTCTTTTCAACTTCCCTCATCATGTTTTCGTTATTTTATCTTATTCCCCTATTTTGACCTTTTTTTTTCAAAAATAGTTTAATGAAGGTGTTACATACTTAAATATTATATATCTTCTCAACCATTGGATATTGCGATGGATAAAAATAATATTTAAAAGAGAAAAAAATTAACATTCATCATAATGAGATAAGTGTAGAATATAATAATGTATTCTAACAAAGGAGGAACACGAAGTACATCTACTTGCGAAAGCATGGAAGTGAAAGACGGACGAATGACTTTTATATGCGCACCTCGATAGGCATGCTTGGCCCCGAGATCGAGGATCAAATCATGGGGATATAGAACACATATCCACAACTCAAATGCAAGGAAGAATGATCGAAATCGGGAGAAAGGACTTTTATTGTTTGAACTAACAACCAACGAAAGAGGAGACTGCACGTGCACGAACTAACATGTTGTTGATCCTCCTTTCTTGCACGCACCACATGTAGCACCTAAACCCAAGAACACCCTCAAAAAGAGAGCACGAAGGGGTAGCACCATGATGACCCTTCTTATAGGCCGTTGGCTAGGGGGATATGCTTCGTGGGTGTCAGGAGTGCTCTCCCTCTGGGCGCTCATATGGGGTACTAGGTGCCTAGGGGCGCCCACCAATGTGTGCCCCCATGTGGCCTCCTTGTCCCTGCCTCGAGCGGGTCATTAGCCCACACGAGCACACAAACCACCTGGGCGGCCCAACAATCTTCCGCTCGCACATGATGTGCCAACTCTCGTGTTGTGTTTCATCATCATCCCTATAACAATTGAGTCGTGGGAGCCACGAGTACAAGCACCACCAAAAAAGTTTGGGAGCTTTGATTGTTACCAGTTAAGGATATACAATCGCTCAATCATCTCAGAGCATGTATCATGATCTGTTAGGGTTCAATGATTACTCCATAAAAAAATGTGACTCAGAACATACACGGTTCGCCCTCAAATACTATGTGAGTCAAACTAATGACTTACATAGTTGCTCAAAACATATGTGTGTTGTATCAATATCTTGCGAGCCAAGCTTACGACTTACATAGCTGCTCAAGCATCACGTACTCGTTATGCTTTAGATATGTCTTGGTGCACAATCCAACCCCCCCCCCCCAGTTCAACTCCACAGTAAATAAATTTTGTACGTGAACTATTGGTCAGTGACATACAAAATTCTCGTGCAGCTCATAACAGTTCTTTCCTTTGCCCTCATGNCCCCCCCCCCCCATGTTCAACTCCACAGTAAATAAATTTTGTACGTGAACTATTGGTCAGTGACATACAAAATTCTCGTGCAGCTCATAACAGTTCTTTCCTTTGCCCTCATGTATTCATAATTGTGTATTGGCTACTTTCCTAGACATGACTCAATGGACCACTCACTTTTGGCCTGGGAGTATCATGTTAAAGTAAAAACACCAAAACATCATCCTGAAACATAGACAAAGGTCTAAGGGTATATGCATACACTAATAAGTCTAAGAGACTCACACCACAACAAAGCTAGATCATTATATCATAGGGTCGACTTAGCATACTCGGTACAAACGCAAGTACTACGATGGAGACTCCTACTAAAGTAGTGTATGTCTGTCTCTAAAAAAATACCTCACATACTTAAGTCCAATCACCCTTCTCTAGTGTATGACCTAAAACATCCTTGTAGTACCCATGAAGTTAGTGTCAAAGAGTTTCACGTCTGACTACACATATCAGGTTGCACCAAGTCATCAAGATGTACTAACGTCATCAAGTCATCAAGATGTACTAACATCATCTTGAACGCATCGAGGCGATTTTGGACATGTTAGTTCAAAATAATTTCTTCTCCGCTTGCTAAACCAAAAGCATCTGAGGTGACTACTTGTTTGAGTAAGTAATATCATTCTCGATTGACACATTTAATACATGCATAACAGAATCCATCACAATAGACGAATGGATGTGAAATATTTTCATTCATCCTAAAAAAATTGAGTACATTTTCATATTATACGCAATTCTAATGTAGTTATATGTTTGAAAAATCTCTAGGTAATCGTTTGATGAACGAATCAGCAATTATTTTCTATGTGGATATGTATTCAACTGAAATCTCCTATTTTACTTCTTCATCTCGTATAAACTTGTACTTTTTGTCGATGTGATTTCCTTTGAAATGATATTTCTGGTCTTTTAAATAGGCAATTACAACTTCATTGTGATAATATAAGAACATATTTTTTATTGCATTGTTTGAAACACGCAGGTGAAGGAATCTTTTTAGCCATAAGGCTTCTTGTGCTTATTATTGAACATGTGATGAATTCAGCTTCCACCATGGACAATTACATGCAATTATTCTTCTTGCTACTCCAATTAACAACTTTATTGCCGAACAAAAAGGTCATATCCATAGGTGGACTTGCACTCATCAATATTGCTTGTCCAATCAACATCATTGTAGTTAGCAAGACGCATGCTTCCTCCATAGTAGCACAAGGCAAGATCCGTAGTGCCCCTGCTATATCTCATGATTCTCTTCACAGCTTTCGAGCATAGGGGTTTGCTTGATATCGACTCAATAGGCACAAGACATAACATATGCCTCGTCGAGTACATAGTATGACGTACCTCAAGCTACCGACTGCACTAGCATAGGGGACTTATGACATCTCCATTCATTCATCATCAATTTTCGAGCACATATTGAGACTCAAAGTTTTGTCTCTCGTGGCAGGAGTATCAATGAGTTTACAATCATCCATACGAAAACGTTTAAGAATCTTATGAATATGTGATTCTTGCAACAAGACAAGAAATACCTTCGAACAATCACGTTGGATTTTCACACACAATATATAGGTTGCTTCATCATGTCCTTCATCTCAAATACGGAGGACAATCATTTCTTGATGGTCATCACAAACTCTTTGTTATTTTCTGCTATCAATATGTCATCTGTGTATATAGTCATAATGATGAACTTTTTCTTTGATTTATGTACATACACACAATGGTCTTCATCAACCATCTCGAAATC
Organism: Pontederia paniculata; assembly: GCA_001647135.1. Classification (NCBI taxonomy): domain Eukaryota; kingdom Viridiplantae; phylum Streptophyta; class Magnoliopsida; order Commelinales; family Pontederiaceae; genus Pontederia; species Pontederia paniculata. The sequence continues at coordinate 21,287 of LTAE01001277.1, read as the reverse complement.
GTACGAAATGCTTGATTGATGAAATTTGATATGCCATTACCTAAATGATTGTTCAAGTTTGTAAATTGATCATCATAATTTACAAACTTTGTGTTCTTCACATTTTACAATGAAACTCTTTGATTGCTTCATTTAAATTTCTTTATCTATTTTTTCATTGAGAAATGAATCTTTACATTCATTTGGTGTAATTTCAAGTTCATATGTGCGACAATAGCAATGATAAGGCGAATGAAAGAAGATCTTATAATTAGTACAAATGTTTTCTCGTAATGAACATCCTTCTCTTAGGTGAAGTCTTTTGTTATTAGGCAATTTTTTTATCTCTCAATGGATCTATTCATGCTTCTTTTGATTTTGAAAATCCACCTGTTCCCAATTGCATTTTGGCCAAGTGGGAGATCAACAAAGTCTGAGACGTGATTTTCCTTTAGAGAATCTAACTCAGGATCTTCAACTTCATCTAACTGAAGTTGTTTGCCAATTCCACCTTTTTGGGAAATTCAATATCTAGGAATGTTACATCTATGCTCTCATTTTTTGTAATACATTTGTCATCCCTTTGTCCTATGAACAAATACCCTTTAGATGTTTCAGATATTCTGATGAAGACACACTTCTTTTCTTTTGGGCTCAACTTCTAGTACTTATGGAAATTGTCAAGAATATAAGTTGCGCATTCTCAGGACGCAAGTAACTTGGATATGACTTACAACCAATTCAAAGTTTGTAGGGAGTGAAAGATATATACTTCGAGGGTACCCAGTTCAATATATAGGTTGCAATCAATAAAACATCACCCCAATACAAAATTGAAAGATTATTTTGCATCATCATTGACCTAACCATGTCGAGTAGAGTATGATTTTTTTTTCGCAACTCTGTTTTGTTGCGGCATTCTGAGAATCATTAGTAGTCTAGCTATCCCTCATTCATCACATAGATATTTGAATAAGTCTAAGAGATATTCACATTCATAGTCTGTTTGCAAGATTTTAATCTTGTGATCCAACTGATTCTCAGCTTAGTTCATGAATTATATAAAACAATATAATATTTTAGACTTTTGAGAAATCAGCTACACAACATCTTATCGTAAATAATCATTTATGATTGTGATAAAATATGAAAAATTGTGTCTGCCTTGGATACTCATTGGACCGCAGATGTCCGAGTGGATCAGTTGCAATGAAGATTTAGCATGTTTCCTTTGTTCCAAATAGCTCTCGTATTTTCTTGTCAACTAGACATTCGTGACAGATTGGTAGATCGACTTTAGCGAGAGGGCTCAATAGCATTTCTCTAGCTAGCTTATTAATTCGATATTGTCCAATGTGTCCTAATCTAATATTGTCAAATTTTGATTTTTTCGTTCGTATCAATAGATGGCACAAAAGAATAACTATCTACAACATATGAAGCGTTAATAGTACTGATAACATAAAAATATTTTCAAGGAAATATTCGCATATAGGAACATCATCCATTAAGGTGTTTAGATATCTTGATTCAAAAAATAGTACATATCCAAAAACATCAAGGGTGAATGCATAAATTAAATTTCGTCTGAAATCAGAAGCATATAAAACATCATGAAGATAAAGATTTTTTTATCATTAAGTTCTAACCTGCAACTTTTAATCACTTTAACTTCTACTCTTCGAATGTCTCCAACAAAAATCCATTTGGTGCCGGCACTAATTTGGCTAAATTCAATAAAAGCTTTATGTTCCTTAGTTACATGGGGCACTCGTCTCATGCGGACCATTGTTCCACGTGAGCATTGATGCGGCCCGCGTGGACGTCCCAAGTCACAACAATAAGTAGCATGACGTTACCTACTTAATTAAGTAGCAAAATTATTTTTTATTTTAAAAAATATTTATTTATATTTAAATTAAAATATCTTTGTTCATCTTTCTACACTAAAAATATTTCTTTCTTCACTCTCTTTTCTAATGCCAACAAGATTAAACTCATATTAATTTTGTTACAAAGGTATGTAAGGACCTCAAAGGTCATTATTTAATCAATTTAGCCTTACATTTTTAATAAGCTATATATATATGTATGTATGTATGTATCATTTTTATAGTATATATATATATATTTCATTTTTTTGTTCACGGCCTTTCGTTTCGTGACTCTCATCCATTGAATAATAAATGCATTAGGCATCATTTAATTTAATCGTTCATCAATGATAATTTATTAAATTAATGACCTCTTATATATACCACTTAATGTTATAAATCATGTCTCTTCATCTCCATCATATTTAAAACGTGTCACCACTCATCGATTTATACCCAAAAGAAAAAACGCCACGATTTACGGTGTTGAATTGTGTGTTTGGTAGGAATGTGTTGGGTTTCAGATCGCCACGATTTTCCTTGGTTATTCTTTTATTTTCCGTATTCCGGTTCTTTGACCTTCTAAATTTGTTAATTTTAAGAGAAATAGGCGACAAAGAACTTTAGTTGCTATCGGAGACGACAGTATAATTTTCTTTATGTGAAAATAATAATAAAGTTACAAATGATGAAATAATTCAAATCGTAAGAATTTTATATAAAAACTCTTCCTATAAATAAAAAATTAAAAGTTTTAAATTCGTCACAATAGAATCTTGTATAAGATGGGCGATTTGGCCGTCCTAGTTATCAACATATTATATTGCATAAGGGATTATCGTGCATCAATATTTGATGCATTGTCAACCACAAGGTCCGAGTTGTATTGTTTGTTAATTACAGATACCTCGTAATCATTATCATAGGTTTTTTTTCTTTTGTTGGAAACATGTTCCGTGTGGTTAACTTGATGCAACTTCCTTTATTAACGTAAATTCATAGCAAATCAATAAAAATATTTAAGTCTATCTATGTAATTTTAGAGTAAGTAATATTTTCGATTGACGAATAACCTTATAAATAAATATTTGATTATAATTTTTATTGTAAAAGTGTAAAATATTGTAAAATAATTATCTATTCTTACTTTCATACTTTTTTTCTTTTCTATTTTTTATAATTACAACACATTTAGAAATATGATTTATCAACTTAAAATTTAAGTCGAAAGCAATTGTTGTAAAATACCTTTTCAGAAAATGTTTATTATAGTATTTTAAATATATATATATATATATATATATATATATATATAATTTTCAAACATGCCCTAAAGCGTAAACAATATTTGATGATCTGATAATTGTACGAGCAAGGTTGGTGATGCACGGAGACGGCTTTTCGCGAATCAGTATTCTATGCTTTAATTTTCTAATGGAGACTGATAATTTGACCAAAAAATGCAAATATTTTAATAATGGTATCATATTTGATGGAAATCCCATTTAGACAAATAATATTTCATGGAACAAAGAAAAAATTGATGAATAAACCCAAAAAGAAATTTGCATACATAAGTTTAGCATTGGATGAATTCCAAGGGTATGAACATGAAAGTCCATTGTACCATCTCAAAGTCATTAACATGCTTGAGAAATCCTTGTAGACATAAAAGTGCAAGTAGAAACGAAGGGAACTATAACCAGCATACTTTATGATGGGAATAGCTTCATCCATACAAACATTTAGGAATAACAGTGCTTAAGTATCAAATCAGCATTTTCCACGAACCAAAAATTAGTATGACCCAACAGCATAAAAGAAAGAACAAATATAAAACAAAAGTATCTCACAACCAATGTGATAGACAACACCATATGTAAATCGCCACAGATTATAATTGACATTTATCTACCAGTAGCAAACCATATAATTCATGCCTAATTTGGATGCCTCACAATCAAGAACAATAAATTTTTTTTTTTTTCATAAGAACAATAAGCACACAAGAAGAAGACCTTAACTTTTTTAAACGAGTTCTTGTTTATACATATCAAATAAATGCAAACAAAGGACTAAGCCATGGGAGAAAGAAACACAATGCAACTTTCAGAGCAGTGAGAAATCATGTTAGGAGTGTTGCACAATTAAACAGATATGAGAGAGCAACCGGCTAATGCTTTTTAAGAAGTCCAACCAAAGGCATTTAATCTTCTAATCCCATGGAAATATGCTTCTGAAAGGCAAAAACATTTTTCTGTCATTCTCAAAAGCAAAAAAAAAAAATTGCCTGTAGAAGCCTGACGTAATATCATATGCATCATTGGCAAGTCAGGTACAAATGAAGCCAGATAATACTCAGACTCCAAACCAAGGAGAACACTAGTGCCAATGCAGTTTTATTAGGTAAAAGTTATCCATAATTTATCTCAAGTTATTGAGAAATTGAATGCTTTTGCCAGGCAGAAATTTTATGCATCTACTCAGAGAAAAAGGCTTTCAAGATTACTTAGTCTAATTCAGATAGGAAGGCTTTTACATTGGAACCTTAAACAAGGCAATCAAGACAACAGATGACGCATATCTTTTGAAGCAAATTATGAGATAGCAGCCAAGTTACGTTTTTTATGAAGTTCATCTAAAGGCATTGAAATACGTTTCTAGAAAAAAAGCAAGGAGCAACTTCGAAGGCAATAAATTTGTCTGTAGAAGCTTAAAGACATAACATCATATACATCATAAACAAGACAATGCATAAATGAACCCAGATGAGATTCAAATTCCTCATAGAGAACTCTAGTGCCAATGCAGTTTTATTAGGTAAAGTAATCCATAATTTACCCCAAGTTATTGAGAAAATGAAGGTTCCGGCCAAGTAGAAGTTTTATGCATCTACATCATAGAAAAACGACTTTCAAGGTGACCTAGTCTAGTCTAAATCAGCAAGGAAAGTTTCCACATTGGCCTTAGACAAGGGCAAACAAGACAACAGATGAAGCATATCTCGTTACTAGAAAATTATGAGAAAGTTCCTACTAAGCCTTCTACCTCAAAGTTTCCAATTCTCATTATGTCAAACTCTTCCACTATTACAGAGACCTTGCAACAGAATCAAATGCCAGCCTTCAATTTGCAGATCCCTAAAAAAAATTGCATATGCGACCACACATGAAGTATTGTGAATGTTCAAAAGGACACTAAATGACATGATTGCAAATGGAGAGACTGGAAAGTGTTTCATTGACATCAAGAAATTTCAAAGCTACAGGACCACCACATTGACAGAGTCAAGATTTTTCCTACCCGAGAGAAAATGATGGAATAAAACCTTGTTTTATTTTTACTTCAGCCTCAACATAAAAGTAATGCCTTAACAGGTGAGATTTGTTTTGAGAAGGTGAAAGATGAGAGTATGATTGAAGATATGTGGAACTTTTTTTTGAGAGAAAAGATATGTGGAACTTAAATACATGTAAAGAAGAATAATGCATAATGCAAATAAATAGAATGGTTGAACTGAAAAATTACTAGAAATTCATTCAATAAAGAAAATCTACCATCAGAGTCTATCCCAGAGCTTCAAGCATCGCGACATTAGACCAAAGTGCTAGCAAGAATTTCAATGACAAAGAAGAAACCAAAGTGCATTATTTGTTCTGCATCACTCACAGATGATAAGGGTTCAGATTATTGATTGAAGCAGCTAATGATTCATGTAATTGGTGAAATAAAAATGGATAAAACGAGAAGTGATACCTATGCAAGGTGATATCAAAGGCAGCAAAAAGGGATAATGTTAAACCCAACAACTATAGGAGCAACAAACAACTGAATAAAAAAGATCACAAAAAAGATGCAATGAACAATTGATCATAAAGAGGCAAATGGTGGTAAAGCTAACATCAAGAGCATGCCAAAATACCTTGGATCAAAGTTACTGAACACAAAAGGGACTCCTAACCCATATCACAAGGGTTAGAGCATACGGAATAAGCACAAAGTAACAGACAGTCATGATACGGATTAGTGTTTTCAGGTTAAATAGCCCAAAAGCTCTTGACTTGCAAAAAACTGAGCATCCCGGCTCAGACTACCAGAGAACAGATCATTCCAAGGCAACTAGGGAATCAACTACCAACTTCAACGAATCCTTGACCAGATCCATTTCTCTCAGCTTCAGTCTCATTCCTTTCAGCTTAAGTTTCTTCACATTCCTCTCCAAAAGAGCAGCCCTTCCAGGATCCAAGTGCTCAAAGGCCCTCTTTATTCCAAAACTGGATGGATTTCCATCGTCCATTGTCATGATGAAGTCTGACAAGTAAGGAAACGTAGAATAGTTCTTTGGATACTCTGCATTAACAACACGAGCTGAACCATCGCTATCACTCTCTGCAGTCAACTCAGCCTCCCCTTCCGTCAATTTCAGCACAGGTGCAGTATTTTCAGACCCCCAGATGATCTTAGACAGATCATAAACAGCCTTGTTATGGAAATTGCTGAAGGTCGGATCGTTGTCGCTGTTCTTGCTGGAAACCATGAATTTGTTCTTGAGCTTCCGTATCTTGTTTACCAACTGATCCTTATTCACCTCAACTCCAAGAGAACCCTTGATGAAATCTAAAAATCCCGGCATGTCCTGGGCGTGAGTAGGAAGGATACTATGCTTGGCCCGGTAATCCACCATGCCGCGGAGGACCGTGAGCTCGTCCTCGGCGCTCCAAATTCTCTGGAACATCGGCTTCTTCGGGGTAACTGATGCACTATTAACGTCAGACCGGTTACGGGCCTCCCCATTGCTTTTGAGAGGCTTCTTGTCATGCGAAGGTGGAGAGGCGGGCGGATTGGCAGAGGAACCGACCATGGGGCGAGAGCTGATGGGCTTGATAGATAGGTCTTTAGTACGTGAAGGTCGGGAAGCCGTGGCCGGCGCAGGGGGCAGAGGGGTCTCGTCGTTGGACTCAGAGGAGCCGGAGTCGGCTTCCGACGAAGATTCCGGCGGCGGCGGAGCCTTTTGCGAAGCCTGTGGTGGTTGACTATTGTTTACCTGGTTATTGGCCTCGTCCCCTTCCTCGTCCTCGTCTTCGTCCTCATCTTCATCGTCATCGTCATCGTCATCGTCGTCCTCATCGTCATCCTCAGAGGAACCTTCTTCTCCCTTCAACTTCTCTTCCTCTTCCTCCTCTTCGCTGCCTTCTTCGTCCTCTTCACCGTCGGAGGTGGCGTCGTCCGCGGCAGCGGCGGAAGATTTGATGGTTTCCGGTGGGGGAACGTTAGAGGGTTTCATCTGCAACCGGTAACGAGCTTGTTCTTCCTCCTCGTCGCCGGAGGAGGAACCATCGTCGTCGTCGTCGGAGGCAGGGGACGGGGGTTGAGGAGGAGGAGGAGGAGGCGGAGCTGGGCGGCGCGCCATGTCCTCTGCGAACTGTTAGAAGGGTGTTAGGGTTTGGAAAAGGACGGCGAGTTGCAAACATGTAAAAAACGCTGCAACATATCCCGATATAAATATATGATCCCGGGATTGGTTTCTATTGGTAGTGCTTGATAGCTCAAGTTCTTATTCCCGAGGACCTAATTTTTATTTCAAAATGTGTAATGACTGCTTAGATAGAAAATATTGAATCAAAATTTACAAAATAGTAATTTACAAAGAAAAAGTTAATTAAAGTGTATAATAAATAAATTAATGTTATATTTATTTTTTTATTAAAAAATATTGTCAATGATTAAAATTATAATTATATTTATAGAAAAAAAATTAATATCTATCTCAAGTAATTTTGACAATATGTTTGTATTTAGTGTCACTTTTAAAATTTTAATTAATCATATCTTTCTTTTACTCTATTACTTTAAGAGTAACGAGTAAAGCTGAAACGTTTTTAATTAGGAAAACTTTATTGCCACCCCAAAAGCTTTATTCTTGATATTATACTGTTCTACCATATTACCCCTTCTAGATGAATATGAGATTAATTTCTTTAGGAAAAGTGTCTAATTAAAAAAAAAGGAGAGTGGCCTTAGAGCTACCTAAGGCTACGTTTGGATTGATGGGTGATATGAGGTAATGGGATTAGAGAGCTCATCCCATATTTGTATAAAGTTTTATTTAAAAGATTTGAATTCCTCCAAATTTTTAAAAATTAATAGAATTAAGATAAATATATATTTTTTGAATTATTTCACATTTTATCCTAATTATTATTATTTTTTATTTTTTATTTATAAAAGTAAAATTATTTTTTAAAATAAATAACTCTTCATAACATATTCTTCTTTTCTATTCAAACACAACTTTTATTATACTTTTCCACCCTTCCCTTTCATCCACCTCTTTTCTTCTCCTTCGCCTCCTCACGGATTAATAGCGTAAGGTATAGAGTAAAAGAAAACGTTTCATCTTCTATGAATTGAGTGAGAATTTAAAAATTATATCAGTTATCAGGCTTTTAATATACTACAAATAATAATCAATGTTATTATAATCGGATCGGACATCGAACCAATGTACCTACTAGGTCATGGTTGGATCGATTGAATCGGGTTCGACCGGATTGAACTGAATTTTTAATAAAATAATATTATTTATAAGTTAGTAACACATGCCTTTTCAATTCTTTCATAAAAAAAACTATACTATCACATTCCATTCATAAATTATAATCAAACATTCATTTAAACTCATCAATAATTTATAATAAGTTCCAAGTATCAATAATAAAGTAAATATTAATAAGTTCCAAACATCCATAGACTAAATATGATTTTAAACATCCATAATCAAACATCAAATAAGTTCCGCCCATACATCAAAATGTGATTCAATATTCATCACTAAAATCATCCTTCATATTTATTCTTCAAGACTTCAGTAAAAGTTTGTCATCAAGCAAAAGTTTCGAAATTAATCAAGTCTTCAAACAAAATAGATAGTATTTATCAATAGTGTCTCAATCATCATCTTCATCATCGCCATTTTGATATTCATCTTGAGATTCCATTGGATCCACTCCATAATCTTCAAGATCTGCATATACAAATATCACAACCTTGAACATTCTTGATTAAATACATAAAAAAAGTAAACACAATTATCGTAAAATTAACATATTGTGTTATTATTTAAAGAAAAACCTTGAACACTTGGCCCTCTAATATCCTTTGGAATTTCTTCTTGAACAATATTCTCAAGTTCATTATAGTCAAGTTCTCCTTCTTCTTCTCTTTCCATAATTCAAAATTCGGTTTTATCAATTGATTCAACATCAATTGGGTCATATGATTTCTTGAAAGTTGACATCCTAATGATCAAGAATAAATAATATAATTATTTTAATTCACGAAATAACATAGGACTAAAATTACACATGAATAAAAATGAAAACTTACCTTTCTTTCAACCTCAAATTATAATGAACGTAAACAAGATCATTTAACCTTTTATGCTCCAACCTATTTCTCTTTTTAGTATGAATACGCTCAAATGCATTCCAATTGCGTTCACATCCAGAAGAAGTAGTATAACCAAGAATTCTTATAGCCAACTTTTGCAATTTTGAAACATCATGACCAAATAAACGCCACCATTCATCTTTCATTGAATATGAAAAAAATAAGATAAAGTTAATATTAGAAATTTTAACTTCAACAATAAATTAAAGAAGCATGCACATATTTTAACTTCGTTATATTGGAGTGAAAATTGAAAAGAAATAAATGAAAATATAATATGACCAATATTTATCTGGTTGAGTAGTTTTGCAACATGCAAAAGCTTTTAGATGAGAATAACCTAATCCACGTTCTCGGAAGATTTTTAACTCGTCCAATATAGATGTATTTGTAGATCCACCATATATCTTGTCAATAGTATTTAGCACGCCACGCATTATGTCAGACTGCTGGCAAAATGATGATGGATCATACTGAATAGCATGATTAAGATAATATGTAGTTACATGAAGGTCTTGGCGTAACATACGATCTCATCTCTTATCTATGATATCAATATAAGGCTTGTACAATCTTTTCTTATTTTTAAATATACTCATAATCCCTAAACGTGCTCTGTACATACCTTCATAGATATAACTCAAAGATGGTTTGACATCAATGTCACAAATTCTCAACAAGCGTATCAATGGAGTCATAATATTGACAATCAATAAACAATTTCTCCAAAAGTTATCATCCAGCGCAATTTGCTTTATTTTTTTGTCTTTTTTTCTTTCAAAAAGTGTTTGAAATCAGCACTAATTACCAAGGTTTGTAGATCATCCTTGTGTTAATGCAAACTATGTAAAGCAATGAAAGTACATGCAAATCGAGTTGCACCAGGACGAATGATTTCACGCCAACCTTCTCTCTTTCTTAGCCAATTCAAAGTGACCTTGTGATTGTATACAAATACAGTCACTTTGGAAGCTATAACTGCTAAACTTTCTACTGTAGGCATCTCTCCAACATCTTTCAGTATGAAATTAACACAATGTGTAGCACAAGGTGACCAAAAGATAAAGGGATATTTCTCCATAAGCTTATTACCTGCAGCTTTGTAGTTTGCTCCATTGTTTGTAACCATATGAACCACATTTCGAGGGCCGACCCATTCAATAATTTCACTAAATATATTACACAAATTTTCAGCATTAGTACAAATATCAGATGCATCAACTGACTTGATAAAAGAAATTCCTTTAGAACAGTAGATTAAAAAATTAATCAAAGGCCTTTATCTTATGTCCGTCCACCCGTCTCCCATGATGGTGCAACCAGTTTCACTCCAAGTGTTTATGAAGGAATCAATTAGCAACTTCATTTGCATCTTAATATCATGCAATAAATTTACACACAATGCATGAAAAAAAAATGATGCTTATATCCATGACCAATGCTAACAATCTTATCAATTGCAACTTGGAAATAGGGTGAATTGCAAGCATTAAATGTAATACATGCGTCATAGAACCACCTTGCAATTGCTAAGTCCGTATTTTTCCATCTTTCCTTACTTTGCATGCATGCTTTGATACTAGGTTGTGAAGGATCATTTACACCAGTTTGAAAATATGATTCAATTTCAGAAGCCTTTTTCTTTCCTATAACATGGACTTGAGATTGATTATCATTACCTTCACTTATTTCATTTGATGCAAGATTCTCAATCAATCCTTGTTTGTCCTTATTTTTTGCGATATAGCATCTAATGTTCCTTGGATCTCCCATTTGACTTCGGAAGGGGCCTTTTTACATGAATCGATATTTCCTTTCATTCCAGCTAAATGTTGTTTCATCCTATTGATGCCTCCACCTGCAACTTGCTTTTGACAAAAACAACATACAAATACTTTCCTGTCATTTGCCTTCACTGCCTCACTAACATATTTCCATGCTATATCCCTTTTTTGCCTAATTGAATGCTCCAAATAAGGAGTTGTAGAAGCTTGCGTAGGAGATGATTCTTGTGAAGCCATATTTTTCTGTAATAGAAAACTCATTAATATTATGAAAAGATGATGTACAAGCAACATAATTAATCATATGTAAAATCTACATTATAATCTTACTATATAAAAGTAGACTATTTAAAATTCTATAAAAACAAGCTAATTAATATTCCACAATAGCAAACTAATTAATAACTATTATTATATAAGTATATCCACATTATAGTAATAATTTTTGAAATCGAACGTTCTATAAAAGTAAACTAATTAATATTCTATAATAGCAAATTAATTAATAACTATTAGTACATAAGCATATCCACATTTCAATCATAATTTATGAAATCATACTACTTAATATTCTGTAAAGTAAAAATAATAAGTACCGCTATATAAGCATACTCATATTATAGTTATATACTTGGTAAAACCGTAGAAGCAAACTAATTATAAGTGTTAATATGCTATAAGTCTATAAGTAAAAGAGTAAATTAGTGCATTATAAATTGCAATATCACAATCAATTAAGTTATTGTAAATTGCAATATAAGACTAATGCTCCTCTTTTTTTTTCAAATAAACAAGTGAAAATAAATAATAAATTTAATTAGTTTGATATTATATTATTTTTTGAAAAAATATGCATGCATAAAATAATTTTAGAACACAATAAAAATTGAAAACTAAAAAGTAAAAAAAAAATATTAGAGAGAGAGAGAGACGTATGAATCAGAGGGAGAGAGATGTATAACTATACAAGTATGGAATTTGGATGGCAAGTAGCAAGAGTCTTGCTGCAAGACACGTTTTATATATATATACATGTGTCATAACCCATGAAAAATAAAAACTTGTTGAACATGTGTACGAGAGAGAGAGCACCCAAGTCTAATGTATTAATCCTATAATAGTTTAAATTTGATCATGAATAAACTATAAGCAGAAATGACACTCCTCAGAAAGAAGCACCCAAGTAAACTAATGCACTAATATTATAATATTTCAAGTTTGATCATGAAATAGAATAAATTACCGGAGGAATCGACAATGCACGAATGTCAAGATGAAGGCGATGATGTCGGATGAAGGTCGTACGATGTCAGGAGGAAGAAGGTTGTGACGGAGATTGCGTCGACGCCGGAGCAGGAGGCACGCCGGAAGATGAAGGTGTGTCGGCGCCGAGAGGAGGAGAACGTACGGGAGATTGGAATAACAAATATTATTAAATTAATCCTAACTTTTTTCTGAGTCGCCAAGCTACTTAGGTTTAAGCATCTATCCTTTTTAATTTTTTTCCAATAATGCTCTTAAACTTTAGAAAAGTACCAAAATAATAAAAAATAAAACTGAACCGGGTTATTGCCGATTTATCGATTCAGCGGTTCTCGTCGGTTCAATCTGGGCCAATCCGGTTTTATCATTTTCTGATTTTTCCTATTGACTCAAACCGGATTACACACCAGGCCGCGGTTAAACCGGGCGGACCGACCGGTCCGGTCCGGTTTTAATAACATTGATAATAATGGATAAAAGAGTAGGAAAAGAGTACCATTGATATTTTAGAAGTGGTATTAAGAAAGCTAAATACTCACCTGTGAAAATATTCTAATGTCACATGAATATAGTTTTTATAGAAGTAATTTTCAACATTGGTCACGACTAATTTTCATATTAATCCTTCAATTTTACTTTATAATAAATTCATCTTCAAGTTTTTATTTTACCTCTACCTCTAGAGAGGGCAAAAGGGGGCAAATTGCCCTTTCTCTCTTTTCTCCCTTATGAGCCTCATCTCTTTGTTTCTTTTACTTTTTCAAGTTTATAATACTATATATTTATAATTATAGATTTATTTAAAAATTCAATTAAATACATATGAATGACACATGGCATCTACGTCAACAAAATAAGCTAAAAATCTACTATTGTATTTTATAAGGACTATTTTATTATAAAATAAAAGTTAGAGAATGGATTTATTACAAAATGAAGTTGTAAGATCAATATGGAAACAAGTTTGATGAAATTTCTTATAAGGATGATAATGTAAATAATAATAATAATAATAATAATAATAATAATAATAATAATAATAATAATAATAATAATAATAATAATAATAATAATAATAATAATAATAATAATAATAATAAAGGAAAGGAGGATACTATTACAATTGAACAATGAAATATGTTCCCCATGTTTGATGGTAGGATAGGATTGAGTATAACAAGTGAAATTTGAGTTGATTCAATTAACTTTGTTCGAGTTTGATGAGGAATTGCTAGATAATCTTAGCCTAGAGAAAATTTGTTAGTGATCCGTGCATTAGAGAGTGATAATAATATAAATATGATTTTACTCTTTTTATTGGCTTCAGCGTTTAAAATTATTAGAGTGAGATGCTCTTTTTTAGTGGTTCACGTGTTTGATTTTGGTCTTGATTGAAATTGTTAGCATCCCACGTATGAGGAAGAGTATTAATAATATAAATATAATATTGATCTTTTTATCTACTCAAAATGTAACGCCCCTTGAAGTTCGCCCTAAATGCATATTTGGATGACTCTTGAAAACGTTACTCAAATTTACTTTGACTTGAGTTATGGCACTTGGTCAATATTATACAGAAATACGTAAAATTTACAATAATATTTAATGCGGAAGTCTTTAATTAAAATAAAAGAACTAGAGTATGAAATTCAACATCAACTAAAACTTAATGTGAACATACTCAATGACTAACTCATCATCATAAAAATCTGAACTATCTATTACATAAAAATTACTAAGATAACTCAGTCCATGCCATGTGCAATCTCTTTATCGTCATGTGACCCGGGATTCTAGTCTCGGGTTTGATGTTCGGTTTTGCCAAAAGTCACATCGTTTGACAGAATCAAACGAAATATAACTAGAATTGACCTAATTCTAGTCGTGGTTCCATGTGCCAAACACAATAGTAGAGAACACGAGTTTTATAAGTTCATTCTTAGCTATATCTACTCAAATATTATGACAGAATTTTGATGAAAATTACAATGATTCAAATATCACATAATCACAACCTTGAATTTTGTATAAGCACTCTATTATCGGCTCGAGCTCTCGGTGTCCAGAGTTACTATTATATGAGTAATCCTGAGTCGAGGTAAAAATTAGAATAATATTCTTCTGATTAAATTAGCGACTTCAGAAATCGAACCCGAGATTGTTAGCTTTTGTCATCCTTGTGGCACAACTCTTCTAACTATTTGTGCCAACTAAATTTAGTTTAAAATTTATTTTTTATTTAGAGAGATTAATCATTTTAACTATATATAAATAAGAGAGACAGTGAATTCTCACCACTTTTACCAACAAACTCAATACATATTTTTCATACCTACAAATGCAAACAGTGAACTAATGATAGAAACTAGGTTGTGTTACGCATACACCATGTTGTCTTCGTGGCTAACTTTGCAATATGAGAATGCTTCAATATTACCCTTGTTTGATTTCGATTAGAATCACTAATAATTAGTCATTCTCATATATCAAATAAATTAACTATCGAATAAATCAATTATTTATTTATTCATTTTAGTTCATCGTATGATTTTATAAAACTCACATATACTTAATCTTTTATTGCTATAATTTTCTTGCAGTTAATGGTCTTTGAATATCATCATCATCATCATCATCATCATCATCATCATCATCATCATCATCATCATCATCGTCGTCGTTATTATTATTATTATTATTATTATTATTATTATTATTATTATTATTATTATTATTATTATTATTATTATTATTATTCACAATCACCAATTTTCAATTATAGTCCAATCTCAAATATATAGAAAACAATAAATTACTATATTTATTCATCTTATAAAATTTTATGCTTTAAAAGCTAATCAACATATATCTTTGAGTTAACCTTTATTTATAATATTTTCCCTCAAATAATTAGGTATCTAGAATTTGATTATTATAAGTTATAGATTCTTATAAAAACTTGCATGTTATGTTTTATTAATTTCTTACATACTATTTTTTTCAGGTTAATAATAATTTGAGATCATTAAATCGCTCTTTTTAGTACACACTGAGAGAAAATGTATTTGTTATTTTAAATATGAGAATCCCAAGAAATTGTTTGGATAATTATCTATATTATTTACTATTGAGCATTTTAATGTTATATATTTATGAGTCTTTAATATTTTTTATTTTACCCTAAGATGAAAATTTTGGAATATTCAAATTTCAACCTTCTCCATGCCCATACATTGATCCAGAGGCGGGGATATCTATGTATCGATTTTTTTCTTATTAGATATCAATTTTTTAAGTATGTAATATTTGTAAAATTGATATAAATATAGTTAATGTAAATTAGTTGACATAAATAATTATTAATATGCGTATATATATATATATATATATATATATTATTTATAAGGGTTTGAAGATATTATAAATAGTGAGTCCATTGGCATTAGTTTCTCCTTCCGCTACTGATTCGAGTTAAAAAAAATCATTAGTTGACTTTGTGATCTTAAAGGGAAAATATTAAACAAAAGTATATTTTAATTTTGATTCTATAATATGTATGGAGAAAACAAAATTAATAATGCATTACCAAGGAAAACACAACACTTAGATTTGACTTCCCTCTTCAATTATATTTTATTTCTTCATCGAAATCATATTTTCTTTTTCGACAACTCGTTGAATTTACATCCCTCCTTGGCTCCTTGTAAGTATTTACAATTATCACCCTAAATGGCTTTGACCCCCACAATATTTTCATTACCCCACGAGCTAATTCGGAATAGAAAATGACTAATTCATCTTGAAATGGGACCTCATACATAATAATAATAATAATAATAATAATAATAATAATAATAATAATAATAATAATAATAATAATAATAATAATAATAATAATAATAATAATAATAATA
>LTAE01001276.1:34558-44855 GCA_001647135.1 Pontederia paniculata | reverse complement strand
TTGGATCCTGTAGGCTAAGAGACGATGGGTGGTGGTTGACGCTCATGACGCTATTTTGCACATGGAACGTATCTTATATAAATAGAAGATCTTGTGTATTGTTATAGTACTTTTTGGATATGTTGCTTTTGGATATGTATGTCATGTATATGTATATGTTTATGTTGTGATTATTGTATCATATGTGAAAAAAAAGTAAGATGTGACTATGATATATTTTGGTTATTGTGTTTGCTTTATCTTTACATCTGAAATATTAGTTTTTATAACTGCCAAAAGATATATGAGTTTGTGTATGAGTTTGTGTATGAGTTTGTGATTGTTTAAGTGTTAACTGTGATGATCCGGGCTCTCGAGATTTGTTATAAATAGCTTCCGCTCACTCGAGTGTTCGGGTCATTACAGTTCATCCTGAAACCAAATTGGACTATCGTCTCATGAAATCTCAAGTACCATTAATTTTATGTCATATAACATTTTTGGAGTTTTTACACTTTATTCTCTAGACCTTTCACTTGGAACCCTTCAGGTTGTCGCATATATGTGTCTTATGACATGTCATGATTCAAAAACACTATCTTGACATTCATTTGGAACAACTCCAAATTCATATATGCCAATATCGCTAAGATCGTCCTGATCGACGTAAACTTAGCTATTAGAGAATAGGTCTCCTGAAAATATATCTCGACTTGCTAAGTATAACTTTCGGTCACCAATCTCGCTATGTGTTTTTCAAGAGAATATCAGCTCGATACTTTTTCTTGAATACTCATTTACATCCAACGGGTTGCCTTCCATCTAGAAGATCACATAATGTCCGCACTCCATTGTTGTGAATCGAGTCAAATTCAACTTTCATGACGGTCGTTCATGACTCCAATTCACTAGAAGTCATCGCTTTTATTAGGGTGATAGGATCTGTTATCTTAATATCAATGGAGTAACACGACGGATTCGTACAGTACATAATCATTCAAATGTGCGACTGTTATCCATGGGCGCTTGGTGTCAGTTATACTTGTGGAACTACCGTGTTCCACTACATCCAAGGATATCTCATTCGGAGGTGAAGCATCAACTCCCATTACTGAATAGTACAATGGATCGCCTGAGTTGTCTCAATTATCTCCAAAAATCGTGAGAGGATCATCATCCTCACTGACTTACTTTTTTTCATTCTCAACAAAAGGTAGCATCAGACTCTTTATGAGACCTTTTTCTTGATGAAAAAATATGTACCCTTTGGATTGTTCACTATATCCAATAAGACTGCACATTTACGTCATCTAGTCCAGCTTGTCCCTGAGCTGACATAAACTGACTAGGAATTAACACATCTTCTAGTCCAACTTGTCCCTTAGTTGACTAGGAATCAACATGTGTGTCTTACATCCTCACTTTTGGAGATGACTCATCGTGGGTTTTCTTGTCATTTCATAATTCGTATGGCATTAATTTTGCGGACTTTGGGAACTCTGTTCTGTGTAACTCGCGTTCATCAAAGTCTCACCTCAAAAGTGCTTTGGCATACCCGAATGGGGCAACATACATCTCACTGCATTCATTAGGGTTCATTATTTCTCTCTGTCACATATTCTAATATGGTGTATATTGCATCGTAGTCTGCCTATGTATGCCTCTAAAATGCAATAGCTCTCAAATTCCCGGGAGGTAACTCTCCTCCTTTGATAGTCCTCAGGCACTAAAGGTCTTTCTAACCTCTTCTCAGCTTGTGCCTTGTACTTCTTGAAAGTCTCAAAAGTTTTTTACTTATGCTTCAAGAGGTATACATAACAACATCTAGAGTAGTCGTCAACGAATGTATATAAAGTACTCTTTACACTTATAAGTAGGAACACTCAATGGTCCATAAATATCAGAATGAATTAGTTCCAACCAATCAGTTGACCTTGTCCCGACTGAAAATGGGGTCCTTGTCATTTTCTCGGCCAAGCAATGCTCATATGGCATTGTCCTTGTGCCAAAAATGTTGGACAATGTATTCATATTTGTTCCATTTTCGAGTTTCATGAATGTCCCAACCTCATATGCGGACATATAACACATAGTATAGTGAAAATAGTCTTTTATTTCATCACTCTTTATTATATTCTGGCAAAAAACATGTCATTATCGGGCACATACCTTCCGGTTGCATACATCTTATTGTTCTTGTCTATCGAGACCTGACTATTATAGATTCTAACTTCAAAGTCCTTTTTGCAATAAGACGGGAACATAAATCAAATTGTGTCTCACTCCTGAGACATACGTGTACGTGTACTTGAGTATCATTAAGATGTCACCTAGATCTAGCTTATACTCATCAGTACTCTCAACATCGAGGTATGTGTTCTTGCACATATATGCCATTTGTTCATGTTTTTCCAACTCTTTGAAGTTTATAAGACCCTTTTTGGTCTTACAATGTGGTGAATCGCATCTGTGTCGATCTACTACTCATTTGATGTCCTTTGTCATCGTCTTGCATTCCACCACGATGGCGAAATAGAACTTGTTGGTGACTGCGACTTTTCCTTGTCTTTCACATCCTTGACCTTCGTTCGGTGAGCCTTTGTTCCTCTCTTGTCTAAATCTATGGGATAGTTGGCCTTGAAATGCTCAAACTTTTCAAATCATGACAAGTTCCTCTTGGAACCTTGCGCTCTAACTTGAGTTTTGAATTGCTTCTTAGTAGGGCTAAAGGTTGGCATGGCTTACTTGCAATAGTGGATAGCATGGGCCTCTTCCTCCTTCCCTTCATCAACTTCCTCCACATCGAAGATATCAATCTTCTTCTTTCTCTTGGTCATGTCTTGCTCAATGGCCAATATAGAGGGTAGTTCAACAACCCTTTTGATCGACCGGTTCACCCGAATAGTCGTCATCTCAAAAGCAGGCGGGAGACTGCAAGGTGATCGGACACATTTTTGTCCGACTTATAAGTTCTTCGCCATTACAATTATCTTGTTCACATGATCGGACACATTAGTCCGACTCTATTTACATGTGGTGTATCTATGCAATACTAATTACAAATTAGTGTCCACTTTAGACACATTACCACTTAGTTCAAAAGTTATTTATTCATATAACAATTCATCTAAATTTTCTAAAGAATAATTAAAGGATGATAAGTTTTAATTCTTTATCAAGAATAGACACAAAATACTTAGACTCAATCTAAGTATTTTCTTATATGTATTTTAGAAAATAAATTTCAAAATATTTTATACCAAAAATACTTTTGATTTTTCAAGAAATAATTTTACAAAATACAACAATATGTCAGAGAATAAGTTTTTACCGAAAATAAATTTGATTGAAAACAAATTTATCTATTTCAATAATTGTATAAAAATTTTCACAAAAGAAAATTTAATGATATTAAAAATATTAAATATTTTTTTGTCCGTATTAATATTATATATATATATATATATATATATATATTAGACAGTTAGTGTGTCTAGAAATATGGTTTCAGTAATATGGGGAACTATATATTCAAAAACTTTAAAATTTATGCATAAGATATATTCTCGTAAAAAATGAATTTCTTACATATAGTTCAATTCACAAAGAATAATTTATAAATTTTCGGCAATATTCTCAAAAATAAATTATTAGAAAAATTAAATATTTCGGTACTAAATAAAATAATACTAACTGCTGAAAAATATATTAAAAAATTATTATAAAGAATATAAATATGAAACAATTTTCGGTAATGTTATAAGCAAAAGAAATATAATTTAAATATGAGGTAATCCGGAAAATTGTACTTTAAAATAAAAAAATTAGTAAAGATCACTATAGGCCTCATAAATGTATATACTGCAATGACAAAATAAATATGCGAAATTAATTGCAAAAATGTAAAGAAATTTTAACAGTATCATAAAATTAGCACAATGATTAATCAGGGGATAAATAATAATATTAATCAATAGGTTATTTTCTGTTTTATTCAATGTTCAGGATTTAATTTAAGACGAAATTTAATCATCCAAATTGACCGAGGACAAAAGATTTAATGACTTAAAATGACAATAATTGCATAATATCAATTAATAATTGCATAACCTACAATGATAATTTGCGTAATTAATGACAGTAAATGTAGGATACTAACCGAGAAATGAAATAAATTGAATGACAAAATAATAACTGCAGAATAGTAATTCAGGTTTAATAGCAAATATTAAAAGTTACTAATTTAGATATAATAATAAAAGAATAATTTCAGAAGTTAATCGTTAATCACAAAATAAGGATTAACATCTATTCTCTTTAATTTCAGAAGACACGCCACTAAGAAAAAAGGACTCAATGTAGGATTAATGGTATAGAACAGCCAACCGATATTTTTGGAAACTTGCACCGGAAAGAAATACAATTTTTTTACATAATGCTATTTTTTAGTGTTTAAAACTTCAAAACACGATAGTCTAAAAAAAATTCAGGAAACAAAACAAAGGTAATTTTTGGATCGGTCGGTATGCAATTATATTCTATGGATCAGATCTACTGATGCAAATAAAACAAAGGTCGATTAAGGTAAGTAGTTACATAATGGTAATTTTTGGATCGGTCGGTATGCACTTATATTTTATGGATAAGATCTACTGATGCAAACAAAACAAAGGTCGATTAAACTATATGACCAGATCTCATGGCTAGGATTTAAGATGAACTAATGGACAGGATTGTATTAGGCAACTTTTACGAAAAAAATTCTGCTCGGCCTTTTTTTTAGGAATGAGTGGCTAAGATCAAATGCTATGTTATGGGTGGCTGAGATCCACTGAGCGTACCTTGCACCGGGGAAGGGAGGATGCGAACCTTTTTGTCTCCTCATGAACGGCGGCGTTGGTGTCGAGGAGAGGCTGCACAACTAGATCGGCCTGCCCTCACGGGCGCGAGCTCATGCTCCTTTGCATGTACGCCATCATCATCGAGGATGCAAAAAACGTCCACATGAAGCACGACGTTATCAAAGGAGGTCGATTATAGCAGTCGCGAGGTCGATCATCCTCTCCGGCATCACCATACCGGTGGTTGTAGAACAGCACGTCAATGGGTCCGGTATCCTCGAGGAAGGGAACTCGCCGGATCCGTAGATACTGGAGTCGCGTGCGGATGGACGAGGAGATCAGTCGGAGAGCCTAAGGCTCATCAAGCCGCCTCGGTCGAGGGGGTTGGGGATCGGATCTTCTCGGGGAAGGCGGTTGGGGGCTTGTTGCTAACAATATGATCATTATAATAGTCTATAATAATTATAACATCATATATTATAATAAAAATAAAGATAGAGATAATTAAAAAAGATAAATATGAGATACATGATATAGAGAAAATAAAGAGATGATAAAATAATAAAACAAAGACGAGAAAAAATAAAGATGACAGTTAAAAGAATAAATTAGAGCTTAGGTTTATGATGCACTTCAAATTAAAATATTATCATACGTTTTGGCTAGAATAAGATTCTCATTATTTGGTGAAATCTCATTTCAGAAAAAAATTATGTTTCCTAAATGATTATTAAGTTGACCAAATCAAATATAATAATTTAATATTGCTACATCGATTCTGAGAAAAGTTTATAAAAAAATATAAATATCAAACAAATAGGTGTTATGGTGTTATGAGAGGTGTGATAGAAGATAGATGGATGGAGTAAGTTAAATTTTATTTGAATACAAATTTTGAAGTGACTCGAGGGAGTTCGGTGGAACGAGGATAGCTCTCTTGGAAATTACAAAGAGAGAAAAGTGAAAAGAACTTAAGGGCATGTATGGTTAGAGGTAAAAGGAGAATAAAGGAGGGGAAGGGAAAGGAGATTAATCGATTAACTTCATTTGGTTATATTTTTAATCGAGGGGAATGCCTCCATTTACTTCCATTCTTCTCCAAATGTCCATTTTTCTTTCAACTCCAAATTGGGGTGGAGAGGAGGGGAAAGAAATATTTAAACTACAGCTCCAATTTTATTCATATATAATTCAAATTTATAAACACATACATTAGGATATATTCGTCCAACAAAAATTATAATTTTCTTCCCTTCCCTTTAGTTATATCATCCAAACAAGGTTAATTGTTTCACCTCTATTATCTTCCATTTCCTTTCCCTAGTTCCCTTCTCTTCCCCTCTGTTCCCTTCCCTTCCCCTTCATAAGTGTTGAACCAACCAGAGAAAATTTTAAATGAAAATTATATATGTTATAATTATTATGTGTTAAATATATATATATATATATATGAAATAAAGAATAAAATTGATTTTTGTGTAAACTAACTTTTGATATTCTATGTTTCAAAATATTATTCAAACATGACATAATCTAACTTAGCCTCTATTCCATTACAATTTTTTATCCAAATAGAGATTTAATAATAATTTATCATGCTCTGATCTCGTATCTCCTACTCCATTATCTCACCCCACCCCTCAACTAATTGTTCTCAAAGAAAGTTTTAGAGTAAAACAAAATTATTCTCATCATAATATTTTACTTCCACAATAAAAAAACAAACATAATAGTTCAAAAAATTTATATATAAAAAGTATAATAAACACATCACTATTAATATTTTTTCAATTATAGTGTTCAAATTTTTATATGTTTTCCAGGATAAACCAACATATTCATAATAATCTGACTTTTATTTTTAAACATTAAAAATAACAAGAAGAAAAAAATACTTGTAGTATGAAAATAGTATTATAACCCTAAAAAGAAATAACCATAACATAAGAGATTATTAAATTATTTGTGCTACAAATTGTCCTAAAAGCTTAAGCCGATAGGAAAAAGAGAATTTTTATATTTATATCATTAACACTTCTCCTTACGTATAAATTGTTGACAACTTTGGTCTAGTCCAGTTATGACGTGAACCACTAAGCGAAGAAATTAATTTTAATACGAGTTTTGTCGAGATTTAAACTAAAGACCTTTGAAATTATTTTGATATTATTAAATTAGATGTGCTATCAATTATCTTAAAATTAAGCTTAAGCTCATAGGAATAATACATATATATATATATATATATATATATTCTTAATTGTTAATAATGTCTTGAATCTGATATTAACCCAGTGGAAATTCATATGGCCCCCAGCGCATCACAGTCACTCGAATAATTGGGGCGGTGAAGTCGTCCGTCCCATACGCATGTCTCGTAAATATGTGTGTCTTCTCTGTGTGTGATTTTTCTCTCACCTATTTTCTCTAATATTAATAAAAAAGAAAAAATAATATATTTAAACAAAAAAATTGGTATACACAGAAAGGACGGAGAAATACTTTGGAGAGAGGCTTTTTACTTGACCTCATGATAGAGATATGGAGGTAGGGTTAAGAAGCATAGTGTTCGTTAGAGTCTGTCTAATTTCACTAGAGTTTGTCAAGGTTCTAGATTAAGGACCATAATATAAGGAGAATAGAATAAGTAAACAAAAATCAAGTTTGATTAGCATAGTTAGTTAGCGGAGTTGTGTCCCAAGTCGAGGGGAACTAGTAGACTCGAGTTCGATATTTGAAGTCATCAAACTTGTCCAGGGCATTAGTTTACCTCTTGAGCCCGACACGGAATTAGTCAAGTGCTAATAGCATTGTACATCAGTGGATCATTCATTGAAAGAAAAGTCAAAAAGAAAATAAAAAGTTGGCTGGAAAGCTAAAATAAGTAGGAATCTTTGAAAACAAATTATTGTATAAAAATGAAAAGAAAAACAAATATTAATGAGAAAAGTAAAATAATGAAAATTTGTATGGCACGAAAGAAAATTTCTTCATGATATTCTAATAGAAAAGATAAAATAAAGAAGTACATAAATTCCGCTAGTAAGAATCGAACTCGAAATGACTTGATTCATGAGTCAAGAGGTGAACTACCACATCATGATATTAAGACATTCGGGGCAAAGTAGAAATATCATAAAATATTAGAGAAAATGTGTAGTTAATTTTGTTGTTTAAGGATTTTATTGAAAAATGCAATAGTTTAGGGTTGTACGTGAAAATTTTACTTTTCTAATACCTCTTCAACTATGACTTTTCTCTACATCTAATTATAAATTTATAAATTTTAGTTATCTTGATTTGTCACTCAAGCCCTTCTATTATATTTCAATCAAAATTCTATTAAGTTAGTTTTTTTTAATATATATATTTATATATGTGACTATGAACGTGCACCGCTGTAATTTGGAGTAGTTCATATTAATATACAAACTTCTTAACACGACATATACTCATAAGTTCACTCTAGTTTGTGTACAACATGTATGAGTTTTTATTGGACGGAGATGTACTTTGCACAAATATTTTATCCATAATATATATATATATATATTATATCACTTATCTAATGGATATTTTGTATTGTGTAGTATAATTTCTTCCATTAGATTAAAATCTATTGTGGTTCATCTTCCATATTCAGTAAATGACTCGGATTGTTCCATCCTTTCATGAACCATAATATTTTTTTGGGTCGATCACCACAATTTAATCTAATGGAAGAAATTATACTACACAACACAATATCCATTAGACGTGTATGTGCGCTGTGACAATTTTATAATATTACTATACTACCCAACTTCCCTCGTGGCTTGCTAGTCATAATTGCTTTTAGCATTTGGACCAACTATAATTCAGATTCTAGTGATTTCGTGTTTTATTTTATTTTCGTTGACTAATTTTTAATCTATTTCTCTTTGTTATTTTGTTATTCATCGGATTAATTTAATATTTCTTTATGATATATATTTATATGATTTTCCATATAGTTTGTGTCCACAGCAATTTTTATTTTATAATTATATTTTTTAAATATCATTTTTTTTTAAATTATCTCATTTTGTGGCATAAATTTATGGGATTAAAATTACATTATACATATAGCTATTGATTCATTTTTTCCAAGTTAACATTGTTGAATCTAGAATCTCGAGATTATTTTGATGATCACAAATTTGTGATGGAACTTAGTCCGAACTAATGAGCTTGTTGAATTATTTTTTGAAAGACAAGATTTCGATGTTCAGAGCATGATAGGTCGACCGAAGTTAAAGAACGAACGACCTATGCACATAGAAGACATATCAGAAGAATCCTATGTGTGAAGTGATCGTCCAAAGCATATGAGTGATCGACAAATGTGGAAGGCAAAGATCTAAGAAGGGGAGTCAAATACTAAGCGGTCGACCAAAGATATTAAGAGGATGACCGAAGACAAGGCTGAACAGGAGAGGTCGTCCGATGAAGAACAGTGGGCGACCAATGGTTCCATACCTACAGTAAAGAGGATGGAGAATGAGCGGTCCAAGGAGAAGTGGACGCCCGGTGAGGAGACTTAGCCGAAGGAGATGTTTTGGCTAAGAGAAGGAGAGGTCGTCCGATGATGAAGAGAGGACGACCGAAGAACTGAGGATGAAGGCAATGGACGTCCAAAGGTTTTAGAGTGAAGACTGTGGACGACCTGGAGATTGTCAAGACTGGAGAGGACGTCTGAAGGCTCATGTGTAGGAGCAGTGGACGACCAAAACTGATAACAGGATGAAGATCAATCGACCGAAGATGGAATGCGGACGATCGATAGATTTCATATGAAGACAAAGGTCATCCGGAGTACTTGGTGAAAAGACAAGTGGATGTCCAGTAGTTTGTCAGATCTGAGATGAGCTGAAGATCGGACGACTGCAGGATGAGTGGACGACTGATGAAGAGATAGAGATCGTCCGAGGGCTGAAGAGACAAAGCAGCGGTCGACCAAGTTATCTGATAAAAATAGAGTGGACGTCCAAGGAATCTAATGAGTTGTCAGAGGATGTCCGAAGAATGTCAGAAGAAGGAAAGGACGTCTGAGGATCTCAGTGAAAATGAGCGAACGTCCGAAGCTTGTCCGAGGAATGTTTGGCGGACGTCCAAGGATCTCATTGAAAAGTGAGCGGATGATCAAAGCACTAACTGAAGAAGGAGCAAACGTCCGAGGATCTCAGTGTAGAATGAGCGGACGCCCGAAGTACCCACAAGGAAGAGAAGTGGATGCCTGAAGGATTCAGGGAGAATCAATGGACGATCATAGATGTGTCAGAGGATATGGCACAAGTCAAGTCGGGCAACCGCAAGAGCAGCGGGCGACCGAAGGAGCTTGACAAGTATCTTCAACTCCAGGAATGGACGTCTGAGGAAGATTGGGTGCAATCAGCGGACAACCAGAGATGTTGAAGATGGTGGTAAGGTCAAGATCGATCGGCCAAAGGTTTGGCGGA
>LTAE01001276.1:0-22853 GCA_001647135.1 Pontederia paniculata | reverse complement strand
AGTTCTTGAGATTTGTAAGAGGTTATCTCCTTGTCTTCGTGCAAGAAATGAGAAGTTGTAAGAGAGCCTTCACCCTTGAAGAAGGAAATAGTGATCTTCGGAGATTTCGGTGCGAGAAGACCGGAGCGGGGACGTAGGCCAGGAGTTCGGCCGAACCTCGTCAACAAACCTTGCGTTTGTGTACTTGTTTGTTTTCTCTCTACTCTCTTCTCTCTGTTTGTTTATATTTGCATGTGCAAGCTTCCGCTGATATAACTCATCTAGATTAAGCAAAAGAGAGTAAAAATTTTATACACCAATTCACCCCCCCTCTTGGTGCCATCCAGATCCTACACATGTCACTAGTTATAGTAACACACTTTAATTTTTATCAAAGAGCTTGAACACCTTGGACTTTTCATTTTCATATACTTCATGATGTCACTCTTTATGGTATTACGTGAAACCAATTTGAATAAAGGTCGCGTAACATCACAAAATCTCTTAAATCCATAATGATCGACCACTGAAAATGGGTATTCATGTAGTACAATCGTGCTTGCAAGTTCTGCCTTTGCAATATCTTAATTAAATGAATATTGTTAATAATGATTGTATTGTCTTTATCTCCTACATGACTTGATTCAGTCAAAGTTTTAATTATTGATTGCTTTGGACCTCTCTTGTATGAAGCTTGCAAGACTTTATATGATCACGCAAGTGTTTGATGTCATTCTTAGTTTCCTCATCCAATTTTCTCTTACAATATTATCCTATTGTCTTAAATTTATCATCTATTTTGTTTTTATGAAAGTGGGACCATGCCACAAGTTAATCCTTTCTTATTTGGACTTTCTTTCTCTTTCTCGTTGTCATTTTCAGACCCTGAATTTGCTTGAGTAATATCATCAACTTGAGATTGTTGTGTTCCTTCTTCTTGATTTGGAGCTAGTTGATTGCTTCCTACGGAGCATCAATTGATTGGTTATCTCCACGCTTTTGGCTCATGCTATATAAAAATAAAAATGTTTTAATACATCGGAAACATACAAAATTGCAAAAGTTTCATTTATATTGAAATGGAAAATTTTGATTTAAAAAATTGGAATTTTTGGTTTAAGTAGAAATCAGAAATAAAAAATAGATTTTGATTTTAGAATCTAATACTAAAAGTAAAAAATTATAGAAGAAATCATATCAGAATTTGATTTAAAAATTAGAATTTTAGAAATTGTAATATTAGTAGAAATAAGAATTTCTAATTATGATTTAGAAGGGAAATATGAATTTCTGATTCTGAATCAAAATAAAAAAAACTCTGATTCTGTTTCTGATTTTAGCATAAATGAGGAATTCAGAATCAACATTTCTAATTTCAGCAAAACACGAACTTTCTGATTTCAGCGGAAATCAAAACTTCCTGATCTCAACAATTAAAAATTTTATTTTATAATTTTGAAATAATTTGATTTTAGAAAACATAAAGATCATTTCAAAAAAAAATTCTGATTTATGAAATCAATCTGATTTTTTATCAGAACATCTAAGTATGAAATCAAATTTCTCAAATCAAAAGTGATTATTGTTTTCAAATCACAACTTTTCTTTCTTGAGCAAAGCCTCAAAGAAAATTGTAACAAGAAATTAACAAACATATAACATTATATGGAGGTAGGCAAAAGGGGAGGGACTAATGACATCATGCACCTGCAAAAGAGGGGGCGCAATAATCGCAAAGATCTCTTCTGACTTTTCTAGTGTTTAGGAGAGGGTCAAGGGCGAGAAGAAGCCGCTACAACTATGCAATAGCAGCAATGATAGTGGCATTGACGTCGTGAGAAGAAAGCAGGGATGATGAGTTAATGACCGAGCTCGGGGCAGCGATCATATGAACTGCGGGGCAGTGGAGAAGGCAAAGGGGTGAATTGGAATGAAGATGTGGAAATTAAAAGGAAAGGGGAATGAGGAGAGTCGTGGCTTATATTTTGTTGTAAAATTACTTAGATAACATCTAAAATATATGTCATATATGGATAAATACGTAAATCACCATTTTTTTACCAAGGCAGGGATCCTCGCGTGCGGGGACATCCATCCCCACCCCGTCCCCAAAAAATCCTCAAGGCAGGATTATCACCCATCCCCGACTACGCAGGGGAATAATCCCCGAGATCGGGCCCTGAACGGGGATTCCCCACGGGGATCCCCAAACCTCTGGGAAAACTACCATCCCTAATTCATTCTCCCTTGGCAGCCTTGTTAGTCTTGGTAATAATGACTTTCTTATTGAATACTTGAGTGTGGATTGAGCTTTTAACTAAAAAAAGTGATGAATAAAGTAGTTGGGGAGGTTGTGGACTGTGTTATTCGGAACCTTCATGTGTTCAAGCCATTAAATCTGTTAAGGTTCTTGCCTGGTGACCTAAGACCAATTGGTCTGAAATTCACTGACTGAAAGCCTGTTACATAAACCACCTTGTGCAATATTGAGAAGCGCACTAATAGCCAAATCTTCAAACCTTCAATCTGAATATGAGGATATTCGAGTAAGTAAGCTCGAGGGATGCCTTAACATCTATTTCCATAAAATTATCTAGTCTATGAGTCAATAGTCGAGAACCTGCTACATGGACTTCCCTGCAATCTTGTTTGAAGAGTAGAACTTAACCAAAGTGCGAAAAAATTTATAAAATTCATTTGCAAAATGAATAAGCTCAATTTACACTCAGGTTTTGAACATCAAAGTGATTGTTTGATAGACTATACAACTTCTCATATGGAGTTGACTTGTTTGAGTTTAAATATGTCCAAGTAGCAGAAGTTCTATAAGGTTGGATTATTGGAAAGTGGAGAGATGCCTTTTCAATGAATGTATAAAAGAAGGGTGCTAGAAAAGTATTTGTCTTACAAGGTGGAAACTATGATTGAAATTTTTGTATTTTTAGTTTCACCTCGAACATTGCTTGAGGATAAGTAAGAATCTAAGCTTGGGGGAAATTGGCACATGCAAATTCCAACATGTTTTTAAGATGTCATTTAGAATTATTTTAATTTTATCATAGCATGCATCGATATTTAGCATTTATTTGCTTTCATATCATCGCATCAGGAATCTACCCATGTTTTGATAATTGTCTGCAGACAATTGGAGGAGCTAAGAAAAGGCTAGAAGAGAGCACACAATAAAAATGAATTGATTTTCATCACAAAGGATTGTTCTCACTAATTGTAGACGTGACAAGGGCCTTGCTGATTGAGAAAGAGTGTAACAATCGACATCAATTTTGAAGATACCATCTACCTGGTCATGAGAGAATATAATGGGATGTAACACCATGATAAGATACTGCAACACCAAAGTAATGATCTAACTAGGAGGTATATTCGCAAAGGCTGAAAGTAACGAACTATGAGCTCACATAATAGGTTGTTATGATACACCTCACGAGGCACTACGGAAGTCACGACGTTGACAAGGCGATGCGATACTAAATACACATATTTAACAGTCCGACATATCATATCATGGAATGTAAGTGCCAAAATTAGCAGTTGTCAATCTGAACGATACATGTGTTATGGGTCGTTATTAAAAGTTACATGCCATGAAAATGGGTTTTTTATATTGTGAATCAAAGTTTCACATGCCATGAGATGAAGTCATATGGCGTGAAGAACGGTCTAAATTCATATTTTGGTAGTATTTTAAGGATCTTTAACATCAGAAGGACTCCTAAGTATTCAAAAGCCTTAGGAATCAAGTTTATGAATATATGAAAGTGTTTTGTAAGGTTAAATCTCAAACATAGAAGTTATTACGAATTCAAAGGAAGGATTCCCTTGTGATACATGAAAATATTTTCTAACCTTAGAAATCCCTAGATCTACCCTAACTAGATATGAGAAGGCTATAAATATACCTTTTGAAAGCTTGGAGTTGCATGCTAGAAGTCATCAACTAGAGTTTTGCAACTAGGAACGTGAGACCATTTTGATAGACGACCAAGAAGGAACTTAAGTGGTACATTCGCGTTGAAGATTGTTCAGAACACCCTCGACGTCCAAAAGAGTAATAACCTATACTAATTTATGTTGGGATGAATTTACATCATTTTTAAACTATTTATTTTTCATGTTTCTAATTTTGATTTGTAATGGTTTTAATTCTAGTGTTAAACTTATCAACCCGTTGATAATTTTTTATATTAGTTTTATTTCGTTTCTTCATAAACATGTTTGTCTAATGTTTTTCATGAATTTGATTGATCATTAACTGTATAGAGTGATTAGTTTTCTATTGCAATTCATGTCCTACCTTGTTGATCCGTTAAGAATGATTAGGTCTATGGTCTATTGGACTAGCTTATTAAGGGTGGTTCAATAGTGTAGGGAGACAACTTTATGCATCTTATGTTGAACAATTTAATGATAGAGTTGTTAATGAGTATCCTTTACTTATCCAAACATTAGGATAATTGGTTTATTTGTTAAGGAAGATCATACTATAGGTGTCCATAATTCATTTGAAGGATCACTAATTTGATTTATTGTTATTTCGGTTTCTTTTGGGATTAACATTTATTACTCTTAGTCATAACTATCATCGAGATCTTAGACAACATTATCTAGTTATTATTTATATTTTACCAAATTTTACCAACCCTTAATGTTGTCTTCTATTAGCCTCTAAGATTAGATAGTCGATTAGTTGCACCTCATAGGATCGATACTTTGTACTCGTTATATTATATTACTTGAACGATTAGTATATTTGCTAACATATTTTTTCTGTAACGAATTTTCACATCATATATCTTTACTTTTTCCTATCTTTTTCCTTTTATCGTTTCACTTTTTTTCTAGTTACATTGATAATATAACAAATATAATTAGAAAATAAGCAATGTATTCCTTTTTGGGTATTCGAAGGTGAGCAATGTGCAAAATAATTTTTTTATTATTAATGATGATATTTTTTAACCAACCAATTTATTTAATTGTATGTATATTATTTACATAAATATTTTCACTTAAATATTTGATCTATTAAAAAATGGGCTATCGGGCAACCCATAAATGAACAAAACTATTAGATAGCAGACAAATAACTTGAATATTATGTGAGATTTATTATCTGCCCAAGCCTGATAATTTATTGGACGAGTTTGAGTCAAATTCTTAGCCAGTTATTATATTAGTCTGGACAACGCACAAGCGGGTTGTCAAGTCTAGGGGTGAAAGTAACGGGTGATTTTTTATGAGAAAAAAACTGCCCTACTCTTTTGGTATGGTTTTTTCAATAAAAAAAACTATCAATTTTTTCGGGTGATTTTTTTGGGCTCCTATATTTTTATAATGTTATTATTTACAATAATATTAAAAATAGTTTATTATATAAATTAACAACAACTACATGTTATAATATAGCAATATCATTATTTATTACTTATATAATTTTGTTAATATTTATTCACAAAACTTATACATTAATTGAGTAATTTTTATATGTTAAAAGTATTCAAGGTATTATAATAATACATATATTAATACAATTTTAATTATGTAAGTCTCCATTGGGCCCTTCAGGTAGTTTTTTTAAAATTTAAAAATTGACCTAAGTTTTTTCGAATTTAAAAAAAAAATTATAAATCTTATGCCGGGTTGGGTAGGTTCTTTAGGTTTTTGGTTTTTTGTTTTTTTGCTTACACCCCTAGTCAGGTCCAATAAACACATCTAAATACAACTTAAGGAAAGAAATAAAGCATAATGTTTTTAAAAAGTCCAAATAAAGAAGAAGAGAAAATTGGTACAAAGTGACCTAAATTTTCATCCTATTAAATTTATATTGTCATATTAAAATAAAACTTTGAATCACTTGATTTGGTTTAGTTTTGAATTTTAAGTTATAATTTATAGTTTTAATTAAAGTTGTCATTAAAACTTATTGTTTGGCTAGGCTTATATGGTTTTCAATAAAAAAAGTCTTAAACATAACTTATTTTTTTACTTTATTTGGTGTTGTTATAAAATAGCATGGAAATATAATTAAAATATGTTTTAAATTAATTCTGAAATTGTTTTTTAATTTTATTATGTATACTTTTATTGCAAATTATATATTTTGTAATTTCAAAGAATGAGATGTTGTTAATCAAAAAGTATTCTTATAATAATTTTGCTTGTGATTATTAATTTTAGTTTTTTAAAACAATATTTTTTGTATTATATACATATTTTTAATATAATATTTTTTAAAATTAACCTTTAATATCTTGCCCATCCCCACCATGCATATTTGGGGTCTGGTTCCATATTTTTAACATAATAGTTCCATCATTCGTATTCTCCATGTAACGCCCCCAAAAGACCACCTCACCATGTGATAGAATGCCATCTTGAGAGTGCTACATATGCATACATCATAGTTACTTGATTTTAAAATTGACCAACAAGATTAGTCAATAAAATGCGAAAGAAATAAAAACTTAAAACATATTTAAAGTTTAAAGAAAAAAACTTTTTTTATAACATCGAATAACGTGAAAGTCTTACATAAAATAAATTGTCTCAAAAGCTAACCATTACAACTCTATAGAAAAATACTAAATGAGACACAATCATTTTGGAACACTAGACATGTGCAAAGTCAGCCATCACGAGCATCAGTTGTTGCTGCACCACCAGCCATCATACCTACAGATTACTCACCTGCAACCTGCAGGATCCATACAAGGGGAAAACAAAATCCATCATGAGCTATAATGCCTAGTAATGCAAGACAACAATAGATAAATATAACATGATAAATAAATGCAGAAATATGTTAATGTCAATATGGTCAAAATATCAATTATTCCTTTACCTTCCTTTCTTTCATTACTTAGCTTCCTTACTTTGCTTTCACCCTCTTTAACATATTAGTACTTTCTTACATCATGAGTGAGCTATGATAGATAGTCAAACATCAATCACTTGAGCGTATATAAAGAGTAACTATGATTAATAGTCAAATATCAATTACTCCACATCATCATCATTATCTCATCATCTTTGCATTATCTTTTATTTCTTTACTTTCATCTTTCGTCATTAAAGCATTACCTTAAAGCAATGATCCCTAGCTCCTCTAATCCATTCGTCGCAAGGCGGGAGAAGGCCAGACAACAGAAACTGTGGTAACAACTATTCTAGTATACCCATCATCATTAACGTTGTCGCTCCCAAACATTCAATGCATGATAGTCTCAACATTTAATTTAGGTGAAGCATGTGACCCTTTATCTTGTCCACATAATTAATCCTTAATATTAAAAGAAGAATCTAGCATTATCTATCAATCAATTTTTTAATAAAATAATAATTAAACTCATCATTAGGCTTTTTAAAATATCAAATAAAATACCTTTTCAATAACTTAAAATAATTTCTTCCTTAATATGTCCTTATCCATGGATTTTCATTAAAACAATAATGATCATCATCATGATAACTTTTCATCAAATTTGTCACGGCTCGTGAAAGGATTCTTTACGACCGTGACCGAAGCCTTCAATTTTCTCATATATTCACGGACGTGACTCCATCTATCACGACCATAAGCCTTAGGTTCACGGTCGTGAAGCACATCTCATGACTGTGACCGAGAGGTAATGCTTAAGATTCATGGGCATGAATATCATCTCATGGCCATGACTCTTGGGGGCACGATCGTGAAGTCTTCTTCAGACCCGTGACCTTGGTTTCACGATTGTTATTTAGCAGAGATTAAATACTCTAATCATCACCTAACTATTATTATTTAGCAGAAAACTTGGCATGCAATTTGTTTAACCTTTACATATTCATCTAAAGGGATCCGCCTATTTATATGTCGAATCCTATATGGTCTATATGGGTTTGTTCTACTTGAATCTTCATCTTCTTCTCTTTGCTCCACACACTGCTGCAAATTTCCTTCACATTCTTCTAAAATTTTGTAATCATCCCAAGATGAGAGAAGGAAAAAGACAATAATAGGAAAGAAACAAAATTCTTACCTTATCACCTTTTGGAAGAGAGAAGGAAGGAAAAGAGAAAGAGAGATTGTCTACTATGGTTTAGGTTTTGGGATCAAAGAACGAGGGATTTCTCTCATAGGTCTTTTTTATAAGTATTCTTAATTAGGGTATCTACAAATTTAAGTTTAACTTCAATTCTTATCTCTAACCCTATGTCTAATCTCTCAATTAATCTGATAAGATCCCCTTGTTTAACATAATCTCTATTTATCTTATTTCATTTGAAAGTCCAACTAATAAAATATTATCTATTTAATTAAATTTTGGTTTTATAAAATTCTAGTTATTACACTCCACATGTATGATGACAAGAAAATCTATATAAAAAAGGCAAGCCCATATCTCTATTTTTGGAAATAATATTTGTTTGATTTATATTCATTTACATATTTAAAAGATCTAATACATTAATATTTGAGTTATGAGACTTTGGCCTGATTTGAGAGGAATTATAACTAACTTTCATATTTGTGCGCCTTAAATATTTTAAATTTGAATTCTCTCTTATTTTTTATAGTTGGGTCCGAGACAAACAGCAAGTCCGAAAATTCAAGCGGATTTTGCGAAGCAAGGACTTACCTGACACAACAACTCAGATTTATTTTCTATTTTTGTGGAGATACCTGCAAGCCTGGAGAGCGATTCGGGGGGACAGAAGGCTGAAGACTCTTTTAAAAGGAGACGCAAAACACCAAGGAGAGGGGAGGACGATGACACTGGAGATAGAATTTTCTTTTGCACTTAATTTTGTTTCCGACAAAACAATGTTGGTCATATTATGTTTTGAACTTATGCTTATTGACCCGAGGATGTCCGACTAAACTTCTATTGCCGGAATCCCAGAGAATCTTTTGTTTTTAATCTTGTCTGCTTAACACTTTTGGTTTTTATGATAATCACCAACTTGATCTCGCGTTCTAATTCATGAATGATGGTTTATGTGTTTTTGTGATTTCTTGCTACTTCATTTGATCTCTCCCAAGTGCACATTGTCTGTAAGGACCTTATAATGTTTTCATTTTCACACAGTGAGTCAAGAGCTAGTGATAAAGTTTGGGAGAATCTCAGTCTAGGGTTTGCCTTCTGTATAGAGATTATGTGAGAGCCGACCTCTTCCCATGAAGTCTAACTTGGAGCGAGCAACTACAAAGTCTTGAATTGATTTATGGATTTGGATAGAGAAGGAAACCAGACCTTGACCCTGAGAGGGGCTTGATATCGACTTGGGGAACTAATACCTTAGTTGGGATCTCAAGCATTCACCACGAGAGTGAGAGATTGCTGATTTGGTATCCATCACGAGAGTGGGGTTACTCCGACTTAAGAAAAATACTCTAACTGAGCCCTTAGATCCCCTTAGAAAAAGAGATTAGTGCGCACTGAGAGACAATACCCCTTTAGAACTTGAGCATCAATGATTATGTCTTTTATCGAGAATCAAGATGGTTAGCTCTCCTCTCAAAGAGAGAGAAACTATGATCAGATTGCGTTTGGTCAAGTCCTGAGTTTTCACCACAAGAGTGGAAAGATGAAGGGTAGAGCGGTCACCATGAAAGTGGAATTGCCTTAACCCGTGGTAGCAAGGAACTTGACTATTTTTAGGTATTCAGTTAAAAAGCGAATAAATTGAATTCAGAGATGAACCCGAGGTTCCAGTGTCCTCCCATAATTAGATTTATCTCTTTTAATTTCATATTTTCTCTTTTAATTTCGAAAACTCATTTTATATTCAACTCATTACTCATCATAATCTCCGATAGCAAGCCCCAATTCGTACTTAATTGAGAAAAAAATGAGAGTAGATGTACGAAATCAAAGTTTTCCCTATGGATCAATACCTTAAGTACTAAACGATTGTTGTATACTTGCGGAAGAGGAGTGCGTTAGATTTTATAAATGTTAAGATTTTAAGTGAAGTAAATTTTATGAAACTTGACCCTATCTTGACACTTTATTCGTGTCTCAAGTCCAATGTCATTTTCTACCTTAACGCACACTTCACATCAATGTCCTTTTCAGATAATTCGATATTTTCATTTGTCTTTTTTATTATTTTTCATTATTTCACTAAGAAGAAAATAACAAATATGTATAAAAAAAGATAAATTATCCGAAAAGATCATACTTTCAAATTTATCATAGATCTAATCTAAGGTTTTATTTATATTTGAAAAAAATCATAAACCTTTTTGTTGGTTGTAGATTTAACCTATCACTACAATTGTTTTTCGAAAAATACTATTAAATATTGATATAACATTTGCCACATAAATAAGTAGTTGACATACTAGGGACTTTTAAGTTTTTTTATAAAAAAAGTAAATAGTAATATTTTATTATTTTATGCGACTCTTATCTTGTTTAAAATCAAGTTAAAATAATAGTAGTATTTAGATATAATGAGTTAAAAAAATAGTAACTTGGTGATATATAGTATTTAATTCAACATGATGATTATGGAGTCGACACTTAACTTTCTTATTTTAATGAGGAGGTAAGAGGTTAAAATTACAAATAATTTGAAAGTTGATGATTACAATAAAAAATAAAAAAATAAATTAAATTTTACAATGAAAACGAAGTGTAAACTTTTTGTTGCCATTTATCCAAAAAAAACAATATGTTTTAATCTCAAACAATATCGAACTCTTGATCAAGATCCTACGGTGAGATTATGTAGGACTCTTTATGACCAAAATACCTCTCCATTTATCAGCTTTCTACGCAAAACAAGTTACCAGATAAACTCGTAATAACCGCAAACACATGCTGCAAAGTGCAAACCGTCATATAATATTTTGTTGGCTAATCATATTAATTTATTTATTTAGTAAAAATATGACGGCACAACTCACCGCGGATTGCGGCTAGGCTTCTTCTCCTGCTTCCATTCCTTTGTCGCCGGCACACTAAACCCTCGTTTCCATTACGAGCTTCTCTCGCTTCGATTCATGGCTATCTATTGCTTCAAGCAACCCTGCGTTTGCTAGTGGTTCTGCTTCTTCTCGGGGTACGCTGAAGTTTGCCAGAGATGTCTACCGCGAACCCTTTCGATATCCTCTGGGAGGATGACAACGACGATCCTTCCCACCTCATCGCCATCCAGGAGCAGAAAGCCGCCGGCAAGATGTCCGCCGCCCCCGCCGCGGCCGCTGCTCCGGCGTCGACCAAGTTCCCCTCCAAGCCCGCGCCCCCTTCTCAAGCTGGTACGACATTTTTTTTATTTTCAGGTTTGGTCGCGTTGTTCCTTCATCCATCTGGTTATGATTATGACTCATGCTTCACTCTCTAACTGGATTTAAGTTAAAGTTGACGTTTTTACAATTGTTGTCGCATTGTGTTTGCTTTTATTTTGTTATTGGCATTGAAAAGTTCAGATTTTTATGGTCAATGTTCGATCTCTTTTCTCTTGGTTTCTCAGTGAGGGAGGCAAGAAGCAGTGCTCCGCCGCCCAATTGCGGAGGTGCTGTCCGAGGAGGACCTGGACGTGGTCGGGGTGGACGTGGCGGTGGTGCTCGTCAGGATAGGTATTCTGCTGCAAACGGAGACGCCAGCGGACCTGCTGGGGGATATGGAGGCGATTCTGCTGCTGTTGAAGAGTTGGATACTGGTAAATCTTCTGAAAGGGGTCGCGGAGGTTATGGTGCGCCAAGGGGTTCTTTCCGTGGTGGTAGACGTGGTGGATATCGGAATGGGGAGGCTGAGGGCGATTCAGAACGGCCTCCAAGGAGAACGTATGAGCGTCATAGCGGAACTGGCCGAGGCTATGAGATGAAAAGAGAAGGTTCAGGCCGTGGGAACTGGGGCACGACAAAAGATGATGCACTTGCACAGTTAAGACTTACCAGCGTCTTTTTTGTGGATTTTTTTATCCCTTATTTCCCATCCTACTTTTTTCTTAATTCATACTGACTATTAAACAATTTGATGTTAGAGTGACAGAGGAGAATACAAATGTGGATGATACTGCTGTTACTACTGATAAGCCATCTGCAGAGCAGGAAGTTGTGCCTTCATCGGAGGAAACTAAGGACAACAAGGAAGGTGCCACAATTGAGACGGAGGAAAAGGATCCTGAGGATAAGGTATGTTAAAGTAATATTTTATTTTTTACAGGTGATCCTTTTGTTAGGTTTTCACCTTTGGTGACAGTTCTGATTAGTTTATCAGGCATTGACCTAGTATTAAGGTGGCTAGTTTGTTAAGTTTTACCACTCTTTAAAAGTATCTCTGTTGAGTTATTTGATTATTTCCTTTTCTTGAGGTTATTAAGTTGTCACTTGAGTTCATGATGAAGATAGGCTGGCTTTGCTTTCACTTCTCCTGTATTATTTGATAACTGATGTTGGCACTTTCTTAATTGTTTGTTTTGTGGTATTGCTTAGAAAGAGAGGTTAATTTTTTCTTTAGTCTTATGCTCCAAAAGAAGAAAAGTAGTTTTTCTGTACTGAAATTATTGTAATAGTTTGCTTTACAAGGTAAACCTTGTATATGATTTCCACAACATCCGTTTAAAGGGAAAATATGGTGGATTCCTTTGTCTTTGAAAGGAAAATGATCGGTTCCTCCAGTTTCAACTGTATTCCAGAATGGGCATAACTATGTTTAAATGGAAAACTTTACCTATATATTAAAGTGAAATTTCAATAAATTTGTGGTTGATAAATAAACTATCATAGAGAGCACATGTATCTGTAGCCTTAGTTGCTAACAAAGCAAGGGTGATAACTTTGTTCTTTATTGAATTCAAAAGAATTTTTTTGAGGGAATTAGCTGGTGTAATCACCAAGGCTGATGAATATGACACCTTTCAGGAAATACATGAGGTAAGTCCTTCGATATGCCTACTGGGAATTTGTTTCCACACTATGTTATATAGATCCATGGTTGGAATTTTTTCATGAGGGTGTAAAGGATGATTATCCATGGCTGGACTATAGGCTTAGTTTCATAGGTACACCTACAAAATCATTTTAGGCAATTCAAGTAAATAAGATGCATGACATCTAATGTAGTTGTCTTGAATTACGTTCTTTTTCTTCTTCAACCATGTATTTGGCCATCGAAACAGTAGTGTTTGTGAATCTTGTGATATATTAAGTGTAATGCCTATATTATTTTTATTTTCTTGGGCGAACCTGCTGACTTGGGTAAAGGAGAACTATCCATGGCTGGGCTTTAGGCTTAATTTCATAGGTACACCTACAATCATTTTAGGCAATTCCAGAGTAAATAAGATGCATCAGATCTCATGTAGTTGTCTTGAAAAATGTTCTTTTTCCTCTTCAACCATGTATTCGGCCTTCGAGATAGTAGTGGTTGGGATATATTATTATTTATTCGTGCATCTAAGTGTAATGCCTATCAATGTTGTCAAACACATAAAACATACTCGACAAAGAGGGGCTGAGAAAACACAGACGTGTACATAAGATGACATAGAAAATTATGCCAGATTTTACTTTTAATATATTTATAGATTAATTAGCATTGAAAAAAAATAAAACATTGCAATTTATTTAAAATGAAGTAGAAGTTCCAACTTTCAAGCTAGCAAATACCAAAGTATTAATATTCAAATTACCAAAAGAAAATTCTATCATCCAAGTCCACGTTATCAAAATTACATAATGCCAAATAACATTCATATCTAATGCAACTAGAGCAAGTCATTTAATTCAGCTCCACCATAAATGACATCGTCAATAGCTTCATCATCCAAGTTATCTTCATTTTCATCATTATCTATTGCATCATCAATGTCAATTTCATCATTTGGAAGAGTCAAATCATCTCTATGTGAGCTTCCAATATTCCCACCACTTGAGTTACCTTCACCAACTTTGATTGCATTATCATCACCTTGAACATCCATGTGTTCCTCTAACCCTTTAGCCATAATCCATTCATCTTCAAAGGACATATCATTCACATTGTATTCGGGTGCCTTTCCAACTTGTCTTTTCCTATCCAATTTTTTGTTGGTAATCACAAAAGCAGCATCACTCGTAGGATTTTGCTTCAAACGATTTCTTTTCTTCGTATGAACCTACATAGAATAAATGAACAATCAATTAATT
Source organism: Pontederia paniculata (assembly GCA_001647135.1). Lineage (NCBI taxonomy): Eukaryota > Viridiplantae > Streptophyta > Magnoliopsida > Commelinales > Pontederiaceae > Pontederia > Pontederia paniculata. The sequence continues at coordinate 8,737 of LTAE01001276.1, read as the reverse complement.
GACTATGAATAATCTAGTTAAGTAATATGGTTTAAAAATTTTACTCTCTCAAAAGCACTCCTATGAGCTCACATCTAGAAGAACTACATGTCAAATTGAGAACTTTTATGGTGAAGTCCTTAGCACCTAGATATTTATAGCAGTATGAATCCCACCAATCAATTGGATTTTTAACACAAATTGCATTTTTTGCCTTGCATGCGTAAATCATCAAGTTGAACATCAATCTTAACTTTCATTTGATTATCTGACACCATCCTTTGCAAACAATCCTATATTCCTTGTTTAACTTCAAGGTCAACGTAAAAGTATGATTACATTGGAATCGAGGGTTAATAAAGTATGCAGCAACATGTAAAAGGCTCCCATCTCTCGTCAATTTTATTCCATACAAATTGGTAGCTAGAAATCATGTGGGCTCTGCCCTCGCAGGTTCGAATCCTGCCGTCCACGCCTTTTTATTTATTTCTTCTAAAAAATAAGTTAATTGAGTAAATTACCATTTTTTTACCCCATTATAAGCTTTTTTGTATCTTCTCTTTTGTGCGGTCCCATTTCCTCATAAATAAAACTCATTACTGGTTTTTCATCAGAATCAATCAAATGAAGCATTTTAATTAATGGATAAGCAACGGTCAAGCAATACACAACATTCTTCCAAAATCTACTATTCAGTGCAACATCTTCAATAAATTTTCCTTTGTTTTTCAATATCGAGTAGATTTCCATACATATGATGTAAACATCCTCATCAATGCACACTTGTTTTCTTCTAGGCAAACTAAAGTAAGATATGATGTGACAAATCCAGTGATAGCTGGATCAATCAAATCCTTACTTTGGGTAAAGTGTTGCAACATCATGATAAAAGAGACGTCACTGAATAGATATAAGTTGTACTTTTTTCCCTTTTTTTTGAGAATTCAAGGATGGTTACCCTGTGTAACCATCCATGTATATGTTATTGACCAAAGGTAAAATTACAGAATTATGTCATAAAATAAAATCAACCCCTGGTCCACTCCCTCACCATAATATTCACCAATGCGATAATGTTTTCCATATAAAATCTCTCCCCCCGGAATATACACCCATTATGTTGGGACCAGATGGCCCATAGAAAAGCTAAAGGAAAGCCGATGATATATTGAATAGTAATAACTAATAAACTAATAATCTACTGCTCACATAATGTGAACACTGAGCAGGACCTAAACCAGCCTTCGAGCTAGGAGACATATCGTCAAACATTAACTATAAGAACCACTGCTGGTAAATAATAACTCGTTATAACACTAAAATAATTCAAAAGAACAGTAATAAACTAATAATATATCTGTACAATAAACAGAGGACTTTGATATGCGAGCAGGGATTTTTTGGGAGCCAAAGAACAGTAATAAACTGATATTATATCTGTATAATAAAAACAGAGGACTTTGACATGAGCAGGCAAGTGCTCTCTCTCTACTTGCCAGTGAGCTCCCTGCTCGCGAGCGGAGGGAGGGGGAGAGGGGGAGAGATGACGAAGGCTATTGACGGTCTCTCTCGGCTGGTAAGATGGTGAGAAGGGAGGGAAGTTTACTGACAGCGACTGAGCAGCGGAAGCAGCTTTAAACAAAGGTTGCAAGCGAACAACGGGAAACTAATTGCAAGGGCGAGCGGTGTCCAGAAGAAGTACTGGAGAAATGTGGTGATTGAGCAATGCAACTTGGAAACTAGGGCATTAGAAGTTCGGCAACTTATATGTAAGTTAGATAAGGTTGGCATGTGCGTTGATCAGGTGGCCAAATTGTCAGCTAAAGAAAAACTGCACACAATCTGGACTCTATTTGACAACATTGATGCCTATATTATCTTGATTTCCTTGGCGATGGCATCGGTTCAAATTTTGTTGGTTGCATGTTTCATGCGCATTTGGCATTGTAGAAAAGCATAATATTAGCAGTTATATTTGTCATTTCTTTCATATCCATTGAGAAACTGAAGTGTTGCTAGTATGGAGAACATTGTAATCTTGTTCTTTTCATTCTCCACTTCCAAAACAATTTCTGTACGTTGGTTATAGTACAACTTCAGTGAAGATTACTTAAAACATGGTTCTTCCTTTGCTGTTTAAAATAAGTCGTGTACCTTGCTTTGTTATTTTCCATAACACTTGATCATTTTCTTATATTTCGAATTGTACAATCCGAGGGTGCATTCTTTAAATAAAACATTGTTTCAAGGTTCTTGCGCTCTATAAAAATAAAACATTGCACCAAGTACTTATTTCACCTGGCCGATATGTATTTCAGTTTGGACTTCTCTGGCCAATATGTTTTGACATATTTTCTATCACGTCCATTTCTTAAAGTTGCCATGTACACATATTGCATCACATGAATTATTCAAATCGTGATGCTGCTCACCTCCTATAATTTTCTTCCATGATCTTGTACCCCAAAATGTTACTCAGGTCATTTCTATGTCCTGCTTCAAGTGATCCATTGATCCTTACTGTGCCATTTTAATTCAACTCCATCGTTTAGAGGAACTGGCTATTCATTATCTTAATAAAATGGATGAGAGTAGCCATCCTATTCTTTCAAAAAACAATAGTCACATAATTCTTGTGAAGCATAATTTTTTAACTCCTATTCATTTCCTTTCAAAATAACTATTATTCGTTTCTGTTATTTTTTCTTTGAGGGTGTACTCATTTGTTTTATTGCTTCTTTGCACTGGTTCTCAGTTTTCTCTTTTTTGATTGATCAGATATGCAACTCTTAAGAGTTTGTTTTACCTATTGTTCATCACCTCATTAGTTAGTTGTTTATAATTCCATTGGACTTCTTTTGGTATTGAAGTGAGTAGAAATTTTTTTCCAAACTTTATATGACGGAGGCTTAATTGATTTATATAATTCTGGTATTGAAATTTATGTTGGATATTGGATTAGATAAGATAGAATTGTAAATTGAATTTTCATTGTTAAAGAGGATGTTGATTTTTTTTTTTAAATTTCTATATGGAGACATTTGTCTGATTTTTTTTACTTGTCTTACAGTTCGTCTCGACTTTGAGCTATTTACATATAATTTTGTCTTGTTATCTGATTATATATATTGTTTATGAATAATATGAGATAGGAAATGACACTAGAGGAGTATGAAAAGGTTAGAGAGGAAAAAAGAAAAGCACTGCTTGCAATGAAAAGTGAAGAAAGGAAGGTTGAGTTTGACAAGGAGTTTGAGTCCATGCTGCAGCTGTCTATCAAGAAAGAACATGATGATGTTTTTGTTAAATTGGTAAGCCTATGTAATCTTTTTATGTGCTGTTATTTTTTTGTTAAATTTTTTTATTTTGATAATGGTTTCTATAGGGTGCTGACAAGGATATTGGGAGAAAGAAAGAAATTTCCAATAGGGAAGAAAGGGCCACAAAGGTACTTGTTATATTCCAGAAGTTATTGTATTGTTTGGGAATTTGGGAATCTGGGAATCTTGCAGTGATTGATGATTTGTTCTTCCAGTCTATGAACATTACAGAATTTCTGAAGCCTACTAAGGGAGAAAGGTACTATGGACCTGGAAGTCGTGGCCGTGGAAGGGGTCGAGGTGATCGTGGACCATTCAGGGGTGAATTTAGCAACGCAGTCACTTATGCTGCACCATCAATCCAGGATCCCCAGCATTTCCCCAGCCTTGGCATCAAGTAGAGTAATTTGGCAATAGATTTTGACTGCTCATCATCTCAGTCTTTTTCTTCGATACTTCTGTAGTTTAGGGAGTCTGTCAGGACTGAGAACTCCTGATCATCTTTCTAGTTTAGGGAATCTGTATGATCATCTTTCCTGTATCGTGATGCTTACTTACTTTTGCTTATCTATGTCTTGTGTTCACATCTGCCATTTGGTTGTACTTCTTTAGGTTTCTCGTCAGGCATAACATTCGCATTTAAAGTTATCTTTAGTTGGAGTCAACGTCGAAAGTAAATCCAAATCCAAAATTATCTCAATTTAAGCCAAATCTTACCTTGTGGTGTCTTGTGTGGTTCTCCCTTTTTTTTTCTAATTTGAAAGCTACTTGGTGGACGGCCGCCAACGGGCGGGAGGGAGAAGAGCCTGGCTTTGGCAGGACGGATACTATGCTGCCACCCATGTGGACGTGATTTGGCAATGATTATAAAGAAATTTATCAATGAAAGGAATGAAAGGAGCGGCCTCTGCTCAAGATTGGTAGGGGCCTATTGAGAAGGAACAAATACTGCACCAAATGTATTTAATTGAAGATACTGTACAATTGCTAAGATGTATTATAGAGTGATTAAGGTTTAATTAAGTTGAGACTTCTGTTAAATTAACTGAATAAGTAATAAAAATGTTTCTTAGTGATGATAATAATTTTTTATGAAATGCTATAATAATTAGAATGGTAATATCGTTAATTATTGTTTACTTGGTTATACATATTGCTAATGAACTGGTTGGTGTCATTGTTGCATTCTTTTAATGAATTAAATTTACATTTATTAAATCCATTTGAATGTTAATTAGTTGATAAACTAATGCTAATGTTGTCAGCTGGCTTTATTTGATGAAAAATGTAATTTAGTATGCTGATTATAGAAGTCCGAGTGATAACTTCATTGCGTATCTGTAATAGGAGTTTATAAATTGAGTATGATGCCTATAAATCAATTTGATTAAATGGCCTATTTGTGATGTGATGATTTCTATGTAAATAACTTTGATTAGTTTGTGTGGGGTAATATTCTTCATTAGAGTGGCAAAATTATTATTTTTGTTTCTCGGATGTGATAAGATTATGGCACTATAAGATATCAAAAAGAAAAATAATAAAATGCTATGAGCACATGTAAAATTCTAAATCATGGTAGACAAGGCATACAAGATTACAAGGTCAATGCATTAGAAACTCAAATTATGGAGAGTGTACAAATGTGAGTGTAGTGAGGTGGTAATGATGAGGAATAAACCGAGTACAATAGAGTTTTTAATTTATTTGGAAAGTGGATGCCTAGCATTAGTATAATTATAATGAATCGTTAATTAAAATGAAAAGGTAAATAGTGGAGGAAAATAAATTAAAAAAGTTTGTTATCCTTGCATGAATAGCTTATGTAGCACTCTAGTATTGTTGCAGTTGCTAAAATTACTGTAGCACCCGAAACTTGCAACAATAGAAAAATTATTGAATGAGATTAAGGGATGTGACATATGGAGAGTCGTCCGATCTCAAATTGACGGTCGAGATCGAGGCACAGTCTATTTGTGGTTTATGTTTTTTTATTGTCGATTTGGATTTGATACATATCAGTTTTGCATCTAGTTTAGGGTAAAACAAAAAGTCCCAAAATGTCCAGCGTCTCCCTCTCCTGATTGTTTCTCTCCCAATTGCCGACATCGTAGATCGCTGATTATTCTCTCTCCATCCCGCCATGACATCGAGGTCTCCTTGCTCGGCGGCTGCCTCTCGTCTCTCCACGCGGCGGCTGCCTCTCATCTCCTTGCGTGGCAGTTGCCTCTCGTCTCCCTGCGTGGCGGCTGCCTCCCATCTCCCTGCGCAGCGGCTGCCTCTTGTCTCATCGCACATGTGGCGTCTGCCTCCCGTCTCCCTATGCATGGCGGTTGCTTCCCTTCTCCTTGCGCGACCGTCTCCCACTCATCTCCCTATGCACGGGCAGCCTCCCTCTTGTCTCCACATATGCGGCCTTTGATCTCGCCTCGAAACTCTGCGGCCTCGTTTCCCTGGTGCCTCACCCCTCTCCGATTTCAATTTTTAAGGTTTATAATCACTATAGTTCCTAAGATTTTGTGCAAATCATATGTGAAAACACTTAGGGCCTGTTTGGTTGGAGGTGAAAGAAGGGTAAAGGAGGGGAAGTGAAAGAAGGTTAATAGTTTAACCTCGTTTGGTTACATTTTTAATGAAGGGAAATGGAGGAGAATATCCCCTCCATTTATCTCCATTCCCCTTCAAGAGTCCATTTTTCTTTCAACCTCGAATTGGGGTTGAAAGGAGGGGAAAGAAATATTAAAAACATCTTTCCGATTTTATCCTTATATAATTAAATTTATAAACACACACATTAGGATATATTAGTCCAACAAAAATTATCATTCATTTTCCTTTCCTTTAACTATGTTATCCAAACAAGGTTAACTCTTTTACCTCCTTTCTCCTCCATTACCTTTCCCCTAGTTTCCCTTCCTCTCAATTACCTTCCCTTCCCCTTAATGATGGTTCAACCAAACAGACACTGCATAAAAAAAACATCAAAGTTGAAAACACTTATTTACACTGCATAAAATAAAACATCATAGATCAAAATCATCAAAAACACAAAATCATGCTAAAACAGGAAGCTGCATATGTGCGATAATAGATATTATGCTGGGAAATGAGGATCACTTGAGTGCAACAGAATGAATATCTAAGGACACATCTTTCAATTGCTAAATTGATGATCATGAGAAGTCAAAAGTAACAACACCATATCGATAATTAAATGCAAAACTTTCTCTCACTTCAGGGCGAGATCCTCGATGTTGTGCGGCCGACAATGGAGCTTGGAGGCGTGATGGAGATAGAACAAAGTGGGGCAAGGCTAGAGAGAGACAGATCAAATAGATAAAAAAGGGTAAGGCTAGAGAGAAATAGATCAAATAGATCACATGAGAGAAACAAACATTCAAGTGATTATAAACCCTGAAAAATGAAAACGGAGAGGGGTGAGGTACCAAATAAATGAGGCTACAGAGTTTCGAGGTGAGATCAAAGGCCATAGATGTGGAGAGAGAGGCAGCTGCGTGGCTTTGAGCTTGAGGGCAAGATCCTCAATGTTGTGCGCGATGGGGAGAGAACAAAAGCAGCCTTTCGTGCGCAATGGAGAGAGAACAAAGGGCAACTTCCTTCCGCGATGTATTCAATCCGGCAATGGAGCTTTGATGGGAGATCTTGCAGTTGGCGATGGAGAGAGAACAAAGAGGGACAATCACATGAGAGAAATAGATGGGGAGACACACAAAATCTTGGGGATTTAGTTTTACCCTAAATTGGCCATTAGACCAGTGTGTATTACACCCAAACCAATAATAAAACCACATAAACCAACAAATAAACCGCGCCTCAATCTCAGCCGTTGATCTAAGATTGGACAATGCTCCATATATATGTAGCAAAACTAGCTCCACACATCCCTTAACGTCTTACTGAATTTGTATAAAAAAAATCTTGCTCACAAATTGTTATTTAGTATTCTATGGCACATTAGTGAGTGATAAGAGTACTTTTATTTGAACATGATTATTATTTAAAAAAAAAGAATAGGAATTTGATAATTTCATTGAGCTCAGACCAATTTTGATGGAGGTTACCATCGTGAAAAGTGAATTTTCACAAATTTAGATGTCCATGTTGTGAACTATATTGTTATCTCTTATGATTAATTATGTGAATGAAATTATGGCGATAACCAATGCCTTCTATGATTTTTTTTAATTAATAATAAAATATCATACTCTATATGATGACTACAAAATCTCTCATATGATATATATGATATCATATTAGATTTAGGGTTACTCAATTCTCCTATTAAACTCTTAACATGGAATGAATTCAGTGTATTTTAATATGTGATATCTCTTTGATTTAAATGTTCAACACACACACATAATTTTATTTTATTTAATTTGATTGCACAATAAATCAATATAATTTGTAGTTATCACAAATTCCCATTTGACTTATGATTTTTCCATATAACTTTATAATTTATATGATGGATTTATCTTTTCATTCTTATGATCCTTCCTGATTAATTGTACCATGTATGGCTCCATCTCTAAATGAAAGCATCGACGATTCTATATGATTATTCAACCATGGTTATGATGCTCTTATGAATCATCCTAATTAAGAAGTATGAAGTGATTCTATGACGATATTTATGTTATAAAATCTTATATAAACTTTGAACATTATTGGTTCATATGACTATGTCATATGGTTTTATATGGATCATCAACATTACAAGTTCATATTATGATGATGCTAATGTTATAAGACGATTCCTGATCATCATAGATTCATTTTATGATAATGTTTATGTTATAATCATGAGCTTGATTATTATTGGTCTACAATGTGATGATGCATATTGTTACGAGATTTTATATGAAGTCAGATTGTTTATTAGTTCATAATATGATGCCTATACTTTATGACTTATCCTTATGATATATTATTCATTATATGTAAGATAAAGAATGGAATATTTAATAAAGATGTCATAACTGTGTGTTGATTACCAAGAGTAAAGTAAAATTATGTTATGATGATGATTTTATGAACTAGTAGTGTAGCTCCAGCGAAACTACTTAGTTCCTTTTCCTTTTTCAAAGTCACCAAAGTCGTCAACGTCACTAAATGCAACTATGAATATAAACAAAGAGTTAAATATCAATGTTGTAAGTGATAATGATGTAAATTACAAAATGTCGATGAAAATAAAGTACATGATGCGAAAAATGCTGAACACGCAAATCAAAATGCTAGCAAGTGCACTAGTCGAACAAGTAATAAAGTGTAAGAGTAGAGTTGTCGATCCCATGAGGAATTATATAACTACCTAATCAGAAATCTGGGCTAATAGGAGATAACATTGGTTTTAGGATTGGTATTTCAGAAAACTAAAAAAATATAAAACTATATGTAAATATAAGTAGATA
>LTAE01001275.1:26074-55594 GCA_001647135.1 Pontederia paniculata | reverse complement strand
GGTGGGGGGGGGGGGGGGGGGGGTGGGGGGTCAAAATGATAAAGGTAACCATCCATTTTATTAGATTGGGATTATGCTATACTACACAATCAATCAAAGAAAACTCAATTGCAATCTCTTTCCCACTCCCCACCATTTGATTTGCTAATGCAAGTACATTCTCAACATAACACTGTTAACCTCGAAAGATACATCAGTTGTACTGAACCCAAATACCCCATGATAAGCAAAAGGGATAGACTGTCATTGCCTTGATACATATGTTCTTGTCTGATGCTTTTGATCACCACATCTGAATTTTCTCCAAAACTCCACCGACGAAAGACCGATTACCCATAGGCATCCCGATCTCCCCCACACCGCCCTTGCCACTGGGCATATGAAAAAAAAATATCAATGTCCTCCTCCGGAGCATCTCATCGTGCACATGATGTGCTCATCCCGAGGAACCATCTAGTTCTGTAGCACCTTGGGAGGGAAGTTGCATGTTCACGTCCGAGTTATCACCTTTTTGCCGCTCTTCCTTCGAGAGCGTTTACTTGTATATGGCATTTTCATAGATTTATATATACATGAATGACAACCGCTATATCCGGGGTCATCCCTTTCCCTCAAAAAAAAAAGGCCTTAAATAACCTTCTTGTGGCATAGTTTATCTCTTTATGACTATGTATCATGCAGGCACTTTTAAAGCTTATTAAAGAGTTTTGTTAGCCTTCTTGCCTCATATGTGATTCATTCGATACAAGTATGCAAAAAGTCTGACTTGTTTTGTCCTCTTAAATTAAATTAGGTGGCGTCATTGTGTCAAGCCTAAAGCAAGTTATAAGAAATGAAGGCATGCAAGGATTGTATCGAGGTCTTTCTCCAACAATTACTGCATTACTTCCAAATTGGGCAGTAAGGATATACATCTTATTTCTGTCAGCATCGTTAACTTTCATTTACAACCACTGTTTTGCAATGCAAATATCAAGAAACACTCCTATGTTCTCTTTTTCCTTGTTTCTTCATGTCTGTTTATGAATAATGTTAAGAACTTTCCTTAAGTTGTCAAAAAATATGACTATTCACAATAAATATGTCAAAAAGGTCTAACACATCCAGAATTTGATGTCAAAGAAGGAAAGAGAGTTATATGACTATTCACAAAATCCTCTTGTTACCATTATATTAGAACACCTTTTTCCTCCTAGTTTAACTTGTTTTCTCTCAATTTTTTTTATATAACTATATTCTCAAATTGCTTGAAAGTATCCTTTTCCATAAAAATTACCACACAATTCTTGGGTTGGTTTTGCTTTCAATGGTGGTAAAAGAAGATTAAAGTGACCAAAATGATTGTTTTTACCTCATACAATTAGGTACATATATAAGGACCATTTTTCCACGTGTTTCCACTTGATTTGAGACCTTGGATTAAAATTAGGGCAAGTAAAATATTTTTAGAACTGTCTATTAGTTGATTTCTACTAGTTAACTACTTTATGTAGTTAATCATTACAACCAATTAACTTTTTATCATCCTATCATGCATATTCATATGTATATGTACATCAATCAGAAACATAAACTTGGTGAGAAGTGGTTTGGGATGGATTCTAGAACCAACAGGGGACTCCTCCCTGTTGGTGCCAACAACAATCGTCAACGGGAGATTCCCTCCCGATGGCGCCACCAATTTCCATTGATTGGGGAGACACCCCAACTGGGAAAACAACGTTGCTGTTTTAGATGATGGGGGAGCATGGCAGAAGGTTCATCAGCGGGGAACACATCGGCATCAACTGAGCACGCATGAAGGGAAACGACAGATGATCCAGTGTTACAGATGCAAGAAATGGGATCAAATGTTTAAAGTGTGGGCGACTGGGACATGTTCATGCAAGGTGTCCTACCCGAGGTGAAGGTGCTGCGATGAATGAGCCACATTCTCTAGATCAGATGAATGGTGAAGTCAAAGGTGATCAATATCCTGTGATCCAGGGCCCCATGGTCCCCAGTGATGAATATGAATCTTGAATATCTCCGTCATTGTGCAATTGGGACAACTAGGGGCTCCATGCCAAAGGTAGATTTGATTAGGGCAGCAATGAAAGAATATGTAGAGTCGGATGTGCAGATCTCTCGCTTGTCTTCATCCTCTTTCCTCATGTTTGGTCATTCAAGAATTCCACAAGGTCTGGTGATGCTGCAAAATGGTGCAACTATCTATTGGAGGCGGTGGCCTCCGGCTGAACAAGGTAATAGATCAGAGCACCGACAAGGCACGACTCTGACACTAGAAGGCATCCTGTTACATCTCTGGTATAATGAGGTTGTTATGGCACTACTGTCGCCATTCGCATTGATTTCAAATATTATATTCCCAACATATGCCTCTGTCGATATTTCTCATATTATGGTGGATGTGTTAGTTAAGGCGAAACTGCTCTATCCCAAAGAGGATTTCCCTGCATGTTGGTGACTTCGAATATCTGGTACGAGTCTTGTCTGCCCAGTAGACTTGGTCAGAGGTTGTGGCTGGAGCTCCCATTGCGCCGGCATATCATCGCTCTACATGGCAGGCGAAAACCAAGGTACATCCAAAGGGAGTGGTTGTTTCCAAAAGGTGGTTCCAAACCATCTCTAAAATCCGTTATGATCCGCCAGCCTAACAGCGGTTGTGTAACAACCTCGCCCATGAATGAGGTGGGTGGTTGTGTAACAACCTCGCCCATGAATGAGGTGGGTGGTTGTGTAACAACCTCGCCCATGAATGAGGTGGAAGGTTAGAAGGAGGATGATGACACGTGTTTCGACAGGTGGGATGGTGGTTCCAAATCACCCTCCATTGATGGGACACCTGCCACAAATCTGGTGAACATGGTTCCACCTAGTGCATGCACTCGACTCAGCACTATGTGAGTCCAACCATCTCAGCAAATGACGCCGAGTAGTGATGACACCAGCGACTACACCTTACAGATCTTAGATGGTCGCTGCTACTCCTGATCCAAGTGACTACTTGAGGGAGGTGGAGGAGATGGCTGATGCAATGCATGTTCGAAGAAGACGCCATCGATCTTTCATCAAAATCATCTAGTGGAGACGATAGTCCGCTGGCGTTGGTGTCTAAGGAAGTTTCCATATGAAGATTATGATATGGAATGTCCGAGGACTTAGTGATGGCACCAAGCGAGCAACATTAGGTAGATATCTATGCGGATGGCAGGTGGATGTTGCTTTGCTCCAGGAAACAAAATTGGAGAATGTTGACCAGCAAATGATCAGACAGATTGGAGGTGGCCGCCTGTTAGAATTTAGGACAATAAACTCTACAAGTCGATCTGGGGGTTGCTTGATCTGCTGGAATGGAGACACATGTGTCATGGATGGAATCGTATCATTCAGGCTCCTTCGTTTTCAGTGGTTCTGTCAGGAAAGTTTGATGGTGTTAAAATTCTGTTGTCATGTATATATGGACCACAAGAACATTATCGAAGGTTGGAGATGTGGTCTGAGCTCACAAGTATCCGCAACATTCATCTTGAGCTATGTTGGTTATTGGGAGGTGTCTTCAACGTGGCATTGGAAGAATCTGACAAACCAATCATGAGACAAGGCCGAAGTAGAGGTGGGGAGTCATGGTTATTGGGAGGTGTCTTCAACGTGGCATTGGAAGAATCTGACAAACCAATCATGAGACAAGGCCGAAGTAGAGGTGGGGAGTCATTTTGTGTCTTCATTGATGCTAATGGTCTTGTTGATTTCCCTATGGCAAATTGCTGTTTCACATGGCGAAGTACATCATCGTCGACCTCCAAAATTGATCGATTATTTGGTTCGGTAGAACTGGCCGAGAAATTCCATCTATCATCTGTGTCAGCACTTGAAAGACCATTCTCTGACCACCCACCACTAATGTGGAGCTCAAATGAGGAACCATACTGTGGAACATACTTTAAATTGATAAATCATGGTTCTCAGAAGATAACTTTCGAACTTTGGTTGCGGAACAATGGAGGAGTTATCCTACAATGTCTTCTGCAACGAAGTCTCTTAATGACAAGCTGAGATGACTAAAGAATTCTTACGCGAATATAGAAACAAAACCAAATTAGCTCGTGAACAAAGGCGAAAAGAATCACTTGATGTAATATCAACACTTGACAGTGAGGAAGATGTTCGTGAGTTATCTGTTGGTAAGCAAATAATCCGCAAAAGGCATCAAGATTTAGTTGCTGCTGAGGACATTAAAACAGAGATGGACTGGAGGCAACGGTCGAAGCAACTATGGCTTAAAGAAGGAGACTCTAATACACGTTTCTTCCACATGTATGTTAGTGGCATGCATAGGAGAAATCGTATCGAGTGGCTGCTGGTGAATGGGACAGAGGTTTCAGGAAGATTGGATGTAGGTCAAGCAGTGGCTGACTATTTTAGAGATTTTACCTGACGAAGGCAGGTGGGTGAGTGGCAATGGACTAGCAGGAATGCACCTAGACTCTCACGAGCTCAGCAAATCTGATCTCCCCTCTCTCAGTGGAAGAAGTTCTACGGGCCTTCAGGGATCTAATAGTGATGGCTCTCCGGGTCCTGATGGCTTTCCCGTGTTTTTTTACAAAGAATTCTGGCCTCTAATTGAGCCTGATGTGATGGCAGTAGTACGTGAATTTGAGGCTGGGAATTCAGGTTTTGAAAGGCTTAACAAATTCTTTCTTTTTCTTCTCCCAAAGAAGGAGGTGGTGGATAGGGTGAAGGACTTTCGTTCCATTGCAATATCTAATGCAATTTATCTCATTATTGCTCGTGTTTTAGCAAACAGGTCGAGAGTGGTGCTGGACTCTTTGGTGCATCTGGTGCAAGCGGCATTTATTCAAGGTTGCTCCATCTCAGAGAGCTTTACTATGGCCTTGGAGATTCTTTCATATTGGCGTCGCACATCCAGAGAGGGTTTCTTATGGAAAGTCGACTTTTTCGAGGGATTCACTTGAGTGGTCTTTTCTATGAAGTTCTCTCCGAAAAAGGGGCTTTCCTGTGACTTGGATTTCTTGGATGAAATGGTGCGTTTGCACTGTTTCTTTCTCAGCTCTCATTAATGGAAATCCAGCAGGCGGGCTGATTGAACCTCAGCATGGGGTTCGACAAGGATGTCCTCTTGCTCCTATGCTTTTTGTTCTAGCATCCGACTCACTTGCACACTGCACTTTCTCTGCTTGTAACGCTAGAATTATCTCTGGTTTCACCAGAAATTCTGATCAGCATACTCTCATCCCATTGCTACAATATGCAGATGATACAATTTTCTTTATAGAGGGATCCTTTGATGCAACAAGAACTCAATTTTTATAGATATTTTCGGGGAATTCTCAAGTCTAAGCATCAACAGAATGAAGTCATCACTTGTAACATTGGGAATGGATGAACATATGTCTAGTGTACGTTCGGCTACCCTCCAAACTGATTTGTGCACTCTTCTTATACAATACTTGGGGCTGCCAATGACCAACACCCTGACAAGATCAAGAGATTGGACAATGGTGGTTGAAAGGGTGGAAAGGCGTCTTGAAGGCTGGAGCTCTAAACTTCTCTCACGCGGTGGATGCCTTATTTTGCTGCAGTCGATTCTTTCAGCAATCCTTGTCTATTATATGTTTGTTCTTATACAATCCTTGGTTATTTTTTTTTGCCACCAAAGATAGTTATCATGGGATACCCGATTGGCATCCACACGTGGTAATTCAAGCTTTTGGAAAGGAGTATTAAATGTTCTTCCGAGGATTAAGCCTTTTTTATCCACTAGCCTTGGCAACAGACGAAATTGTCTCTTTTGGACGGATCCGTGGGCGTCTTAGGTCTCTTTGGCATATATGTATCCAAGATTATATACGATTGCTACGGACAAAAGGATATGTGTTGTGGATTGTTGGTCAGTACCTGGGTTGGAACAAGTGTTTGGTTGCCCTCCTTTTCTTCAGCACTGTCTGACCAAAGAATCAATGAATTGATTCATCTCTTTGGCATATATGTATCCAAGATTATATGCCGTTGCTACGGACAAAAGGATATGTGTTGCGAATTGTTGGTCAGTACCTGGGTTGGAATAGATGTTTGGTTGCCCTCCTTTTCTTCAGCACTGTCTGACCAAAGAATCAATGAATTGATTCATCTCTTGGGATCTATTGCAAATAAGAGACTTAGAAATGATTCATAGACATGGTCAGAAGGAAATTTCTATGCCAAGAGGGCCTATTTGGCTTTAATTCATACGAGTGGCACAACGAACATTGATTTGTCAACAGACTATAGGCTTCTATGAAAGCTATGCATTCCCCTAAGAATAAAAATTTTCTTATGGCTAGTACGCAGGGGGCGAATTGTGACCAAAATATATAGAAGACGATGACAACCAACAACTGAAGTCTCATGTGTATTGGGATCATGGTGGAGCTATTCGGGATTGCATCTGGGCTGCAGATAAATCATGCCAAGTCATCCTTCATCCCCTTTGGCATGACGGCAGAGGAGACAACTAGGTGTGCTGAGGAGCTGCGCACCCCCAACACCACACTGCCAATTACTTACCTTGGACTGCCATTATCCGATAGATACATTGGGTCCCGCGGTTGGACACCTGTCATTGAGCGCATGGAGCACAGACTACAGGGATGGAGTTCAAGGTTATTATCGAGAGGCGGTAGGCTGGTACTTCTCAGATCCGTCCTCTCGTCGCTACCTATATATTATATGTCTGTGTTACGGATGTCGGTACTGGTGGAGAACCGAATAGACACCCTCAGGAGCAGGTTCTTTTGGAGAGGCAGCGGAGCAGACAGGTCAGTGACACACTTGGTGGCTTGGAGAGAGATCTGTCGGCCGGTTTTTGATGGGGGTCTTGGGGTCCGCAACCTCCGATGGACCAATCGGGCTCTCCTTGCTCGATGGGTAGGTCGGATTATGGGATCGGGACGGGATCTTTGGAGCACAGTCTTTTCTGCATGTTACGGTCGGGACCTATCTTGGGAGACACGCCCCCGCCCTCCACGAGGCGCATCAGCCTTTTGGCGAGGGGTGTCTACCATCCTCCCGCG
The DNA here is from genome assembly GCA_001647135.1 of Pontederia paniculata. Classification (NCBI taxonomy): domain Eukaryota; kingdom Viridiplantae; phylum Streptophyta; class Magnoliopsida; order Commelinales; family Pontederiaceae; genus Pontederia; species Pontederia paniculata. The sequence continues at coordinate 48,521 of LTAE01001275.1, read as the reverse complement.
GATGAGACCATTCTTCCAGGCTTCTTTGGGCGCCGGGACTGATTTTGCATTCTGGAGTCATGAGTGGACACCAGGCGAGACACTGGCTTTATCGTTTCCTCGGCTGGCAGCGATCGCAGCACACCCCCGGGCGACAGTCAGTGAGTGCTGGGCAGCGTCAGATATGGTAGGTGATGGGATATGGACACCACAGTTTAGAGGCGGCTTGTCAGACCAGCGCTTTGAGGAGTTTCTTAGCCTACTTGACCGACTATCGAGATTTCACCCGGTAGCTTCTGAGGCAGATGGTTGGCACTGGATGTCGGGTCATTATTCGGCGAGGGAGGTATACAGGCAGCTGCTCCCAGGCGGCACAACCCCACAGGACATCAGAGTGGACTGCCTACGCATCTGGCGCTCACGCACACCTCTCAAAGTCAGGATCTTCTCCTGGCTGTTCAGGCGGGGCAGACTATTGACTAGGGCATACAGGGCGAGATGGGCTCCACAGGCGGACCGTACATGCGTCCTATGTACATCAGCAGAGGAGGACATCGATCATCTATTCTTCACCTGCCCCATTGCTCGGGAGATATGGCGCCATATGGGAGCCTCGGACATCGACACATCGGGTGTGGACACTTTTTGGGGCTCGCTTCGAGCCATTCGAGGGCGGGACAGCCAAGGGTGGAGAAGCGTTTGGGCTAAAGTCATGGCCACCACATGGGCGATTTGGCTCCAACGCAACCGCTCGATCTTTGATGGGGAGAGATGCTACATTGAGAACATTGTACACCACAATCTTTATTTACTTAGAGAATGGGGTTTTGGGTAACAGGTTTACTCTTTTTTGGGAGAGCTTTTGGCACTGCTCTCGTATATATACTTGTACATTTTCCACTCTTACCTTAATACAAGCGGATGACTATCAAGTTGTATAGTCATCCTTTCCTTTTTCAAAAAAGAAGTCTTATGTGTACTATGTGGTGATGTAGAGGAGGATTTAGATCATCTATTTTTTACTTGTGCAATTGAAAAAGAAACCTGGATAGGAACTAGATGTCAATGGATTGATGTATCTTAGCGATGAATTTTTGGAGATGCTTTCGGTATCGAGGAAGGCATCTTGCAATTATGATATACGGGCCAAAACGCAAGAAGGTGTTGCCATTGGCTATATTATGGGCGATCTGGCTCCAGAGAAACACGTGTTTTTCGAAGAGAGCAATGCAATGTGAAAATTATTGTGCATCAAGCGATCTCATTGGCAGAGGCTTGGGCGTGTGATTAATTTTGTAAAAGACAAGTCGCCATCTCAATGTAGATATTGACATTGATTTTTCATCAATAAAATAGGATGGCTACAAATATGGTAGACATCCTTTAATTTCTCAAAAAAAAAATAATGTGCGATGTTACATGAGATTGATAGATCATACGTTTTAGAGTTGATAGATCTACTTGTGTCCTAATTGTTTCAAGCTTGCCCCTAGCTTTTTTTAAGTAGGAATTTTCACTCTTCTGCAGGATAATAATGAAATCAGCCCATAATACGAACAATTAGTGGTTTGTTAAATTAGAACTTTACTTCAGGATGAAAATAACAATGTATTCAACTTGTATTTTTTCTTGATTTTATTCTGTCAAACATTCTTTACATGTTCTCATTTTACCTTAAAATCTTGAGTTTGAACTAAATGAAGGACATTGCCTTTATATTTCCAGGTGTATTTTACAGTTTATAATCAACTGAAAGGCATACTTCATTCACAAGGTGGGACTTTTTTCCTGAAACGTTCCCTGAGAATATCTTTCCTTTTTGAGGGAAAGAAGGATGATTAACCAAAATGTTAATCTTGAAAATATCCTTTGATGTCTTAATAAGTTCAAGAAGGAAAAAACTTTTTTTTTTGAGGAATCAATAAGGAAAAACTGATCTCCACTTGAATAGTGAATAAACATATCATTAGTTAAATGAACTTTTGGCCCAATGGAGACAAATTAAATTAAGCAAGGTGAGATTTATCTTCTTTTGACAGCTTTATGTGCATGCAGGAAATGAGAATAATGAGCTCTCTTTAGGTGCAAATATGATTGCTGCATCTGGTGCAGGAGCTGCAACAGCTATTGCAACAAATCCATTGTGGGTCGTGAAAACCAGACTCCAAGTATGTGAATTAGTTTCATCAGCTTTGATCTCACCATGCATGATTATAATATAAGGCCCAGCCTTTTTCTTCTAAACTTGTCCTGGTCTTCTAGGTTAATATCAGGGAATAAGGTTCCTGCCTAATTGGGAATTATCAAGATTTATAACTCAACAACAGAAGTCACCACGATTTATGATGTCCTTTCTAAACAAAGAAAAAAAAAGATTTATGATGTCCACTTTTAGGTAACTTGAACTGTAAAACCTTTTGATAGTTGTGTTGGAATGTGCGCCTTTGAGAAAACTAGCAGCCAAAATTTGTTCTACTGGGATTTTATTTTTAAATCCATTGTGCATGATTATTTTCCTTTTCGAGGAATATATATCTCTTCATAACTAGTCATTTTCGGTTCAACACCTCGATCTCACGCGTGAGATCTTTTGTGGGCAAACATGGACGACTTAATTCTGTCTTCATCAGAGTCTTTTTGGGATACCGATCACACCATTGGGTCCAAGGTCTACATTCACACTGCTGGCAAGCATAACTTTACTTTTTTGGGATACGTGATTTCACCGTAGTAACACCATTACCATAAGTGTTACATAAAAAATGTTGTACTTCAAATTCACTTTTCAATTTTTTTTGTTTATCTTTACTTTCCCAGTGCAAAATAGCACTGCAGAAGGTGATTTCAGCATTATAAACTAAAATCTTGTTTCCTTTTTCTGTAGACACAAGGAATGAGACCTGAGTTGGTGCCTTACACAGGCATGGTATCTGCTTTAAGAAGGATTGCGGTGGAAGAAGGAAGACGAGGACTATACAGGTTGGTTCGTCTCTATAATTTCAAATCTTACCTATATCACCTTTACATTGGAGTGCAATGTTGTGTTACTTCTCTTTACCTCCCTACTTTTGTTTGGTAAATAGTGGCCTTCTTCCTTCTTTAGTTGGGGTTAGCCATGTTGCCATCCAGTTTCCAGCATATGAGCGTCTCAAGTCATATCTGGCTAGAAGAGGTGATAAGATTTTTTGCATATAATTTTAACCCTTTCTTTGGAATAACTTGAACTGGTTTTCTAACTATAGTTTGATTACAGAAGATACTACTGTTGATCAGCTCAGACCGCAATATTTAGCTGTTGCTTCCTCCTTATCTAAAATAATTGCGTCAACAATGACATATCCTCATGAGGTTGGCGTCCTGTTATAACATTTGAGAATTTATTATTCTAATAACTTGCTAAACTCTTCTCAAAACACAAACATGAAAAATTAATAGCATGAAAAAATTTCATCTTTGATATGTAAGTTTATCATTGTTGATATGTAATTTTATCTTTGATTATATTAAAATGTTATGTTTCCTATGACCATATTTCAGCTTATGCAATTTTCATGACTGAAAGAAACATTTTAGAAAAAATAACACTTATTATGTTAGGTGTTTTTTCTATTATTATATTTAATTTTTGTACATCTCTTAGTCAAAATGTTATATTAAACATTTTTATTTTGATCTATGGTTGCATAGTACCTATGTAAGTCGACGGATGTTGGTCTAATTCTTTACTGTATCATTTCTATATAAAATCTGTAGTTTGTGTATTTTATAGTGATAATAGTAAGCTAACATAAAAAAATTGATCATGAATAAAATTAGCAGCGGAAATGTAGTAAATCTGTAACAAAATAAAGTAGGCTCCCACAATTTCCCACCAACACAAAACGAAGTAGGTGCAGATAATTTAGTGGATGAATTTCACCTTGTTCCTCCGACTTCACTTGGTCACTAAAAAATATAATGGTGCCGTCTCACTCCACATAGTGTCACATACTCATATTTGACACCTTGGTGTTTTTTAGAGGGTAAAGGATGGTGGTCATGCACACTCATCCACTTATGTTCATGCTAGATGAATTACATCAACGTGTTACAAAGATATGTTTCACCTCTCTGTCCAATCTCGCACCAATGATGACGTAGTGATATAATATTTTTAGTGATATAATATTTTCAGCATAGCATCTCTCCTCCATGAATATACATCCATTACGTTGGGACTGTAGACCACAAAACAGAAAAAAATTTTGCGCGCCGTTCTTGTGACACCTTGGTTATTTCAACTGAACTTGTAACTTACTATTTTGTCCTTATTCTATAGACCCTTATCCCATTTTTTTTCTAGCTTCTGGCAGTTGTCCTATAGCGTAGAAGAGAGAGTAGTGACATTGTGCATGTGTTGGTCATTTGGGCATTAGAACAGCATAGTTGTAGCATTGTTGGCAATGTGATGGAGACTTGAATTCACTTAGGGTAATATGTTAATAGCAAATATTCATTAATCAAGTCTAAGTTCTAAAAGAACCATACAAGAGTATTTATAGGGTTATAAACGCCTCAGATATCAAATAGTATGGAAACATAAATAAAAGAAAAATCTAATAAAAGGTAAACTAATATAAGAAAAACCCTAACGGGCTCGTTATTAAACTAAAGTCACAAGGCCCCTAACTAAAGAATATGATAAGGGCATAAGGCCGATAAGCCTATTTGTTCTTGTGAAATTAGATGTGCTACCAACAATCCAAAAGCGTAAGCCTATAAGAACTAACACTCCCCTCACGTTTGGGCTGTTTCTGGTCTAGCTTAGCGCATCACGTGGACCACTAAGATAGAACATTAATTATTAATACGAGCTACATCGAGATTTGAACTCAGGATCTCATAGTAGAGAGTTCTCTTATTTTTTGTCTATATAACAACTTATATACAAGACTTGTACTCTCAAACATATCATCAAGACTAAAATTTGGAAGACGAAATCAAATTCCATAATTAGGACTATCTGACAGAAATAGGAAATTTAGGCTCCTATTTCTAATCAATGTAATATATTACCAAAAGAGAAACTTCCTAAAATAGCTAACTAATTTTATAGAGGATTTAGTGTTGGAGGAAAAACGGTTAGGATTTACAAATTTGATTGATACTCTGTTTAGGTGTAACATGTGGGTGACATGGCAAGTATATGACGTATGGTTCTATGATGTTTCAAACTGTGGCGAACTTTTGAAAGAAAGATTGGAGTTGGGAAGCAGAAGAGCATTTTACCCTATGACCTTGTATAATATGTATGGTGCAATATAACAAATCAAGGACAGGTTCCCCCCATAACCCAAGTGTAACGATCACTCTTGTTCTTCCAAAAGAAAAAAGAGAAGGGAAAAATGAATATGCTGCATACCTATGTGTGCAGTTGACTAGAATTACTAATGGTTTAAGTTAAACTATTCAAGATGAACTTTTCGAAATGATTAAATAATTTAAATAGTAATTTCAGCAATGCAAATCTGCATTGCACTTTTCTGTTCCTCAAAAGAGAATTGTTGGTTCTTGTTATAGCATATAGTCACTTTCAAACTTCCCTTCTTTAGATACCTAGTGATTGTCTACCATATTGTACTCGCATAAATATTCTTAATATGTTCATAAATTCTTCTCAGAATGTTATACAATGGAAACATAATAGTCTAAATGCCTCATAAATAGTTTAAAGTTTACTTACAGAGTTTCACATTTATGTCTTGGATTTAAGCTTTTTCAATTTGATATATGTGATGATTTCGTGTCCATCAAAAGAAAAAGTCTGCAGACTGCCACTCTGTTGTTTAAGTTGTTTATTATTTCACCAGGTCATACGTTCCAAACTGCAAGAGCAGGGCCATTCACGAAATAGTTCTGAAAAATATGCAGGCGTGATGGATTGCATTAAAAGAGTTTATCAGAAAGACAGCGTCCCTGGCTTTTACCGTGGTTATGCCACAAACTTGCTAAGAACCACGCCATCTGCTGTTATTACATTCGTCAGTTATGAGATGATACACAGATATTTGCTGCATGTCATCCCAACCTAAGCAGGATCAGCCAAAAGCACATTTAATTATTTTAACAGTCGGATAAAACTCCAGGATCTGTTGAAAAAGGTAATGTGAGGGTCTGTTTCTAACATGTTAATTAACATATCGGAAGCTACCAACGGTTGAGAGAGAAGATAAACATCCAACATCTTTGTACAGCGATTTCTGTCGAGCCCTGTGCATGTAAGGAGGTAAAGAATTTATCTCAAATACCAAGACTGTTCTTTGCTGAGCTATGTAATTCATTATTTTCAGTTGGATTTTCCTTTGAGCGGTGTGTAATGCGATTTAACAGTGTTGGAGCTTTGTATTTCGTCAGCTTATTTGTATTAGCTCGTGGTGAATCCCTACGTGGTAGCACCACGCAAGTTATCATTCTTTACCGAGGGGTTGCTGCTGAGTCCATGTAGTTCACCGCTTGATCAGAATGTTCAATTTATGGAACGAGACTCCGGCAGCATATTTTAATAAAATTGATGTGATTGTGCCAGAAATTTTTTTTGTACTCATGAATAATAATGAGTAACGCTGTTATTTATTGCAGCTTGAATAAAATAACATGCATTACCGTAGGTAATTGCGTTAAGGTATTGAATTTTCATTGTTGGAGCATATGAAAATGTGATTTTTGAAAATATTAAAATTGGAAAAGGTCTTAATAATTATTTCATATGTTAAAATATATTAAATATAATTTTTAATAAATTTTAAGAAAAGTTTTAGTTAGCTTAAACTTGAAGAATATGTAATTTTTTTTTATTTTAATTTTTTGAAAATTATATTTGGAAATATTTATTTGAATTTAATATTTTGAGTAAATGAATAAATAAATAAAAAAATAAAAGGTTAACTTATTTATTCAAATAGTATTATATGTAAATGTGCATGTTGTAGCGTACTATTTAACACATTATAATCAGCTTTATCTCCTTGACTTATATGAATAAGAATTAAGGTTCACCTACTTGCCGTCGACTTCGAAAACTAGAAGGAAAACAAGGGTAGAAACTAAGAGGCAATTCTTAATATTTCATTATTGTATGATGGAGAGAAAAGTGTTGTTCGACGACTAGGGGCTTTTGAGATGCGTCATCTTCCCTTTTATAGCCGCATACCTCACCCTTTCGCCCCATTCAATGGTTGTTCGACGCGTCGCCGGTTACGATGATTCTAGCGCCTTCAGGCGTGTCTACTTGTCGATCGGTTGCGATGGTTTGACCACGATGATCATAATACAACAGTCCTCCACTTGACCAATATGATCACTGTTCAGTACTCCAGCTATATGTGAGTAGTCTAACTAGAGATCATATCGAAGTTCCACTGTCTGTGAATCATATTCACTCAAACATTCCTAAGTCGTATTAGGACAACATGCTTGATAAATGATTAGCACTTCAACTATCCGTGAATAGTCTTGAAGTTTCATTATCCGTGAATATTTCTCACTGACTCAAGCATTCCTGAGCCCATCAAACCCACATGCTTCAAGCTCGACTGGTAAATGGCAAGCCTTCCCGAATACAAGCCTATAAGGGGTTGCTCCGAGGGAAGTCTTGTAAGCTGTTCGGTAAGCCCATTAGCATCGGGTAGCTTGAAGCTCCAATCCTTTCTTGACTTTGATACCACCTTTTCAAGGATACCTTTTATCTGTTGATTGCTTACCTCGACTTGTCCGCAAGTTTGTGGGTGGTAGGGGGTTGAGACTTTATGATATATCCCATATTTTCTGAGCATAGTTTCAAATTGATTTTCCAAGAAATGTCTCCCTCCATCACTTATTAAGACTCTAGGCATGCCGAATCGTGGAAAAATAGTTTTCATAAAAATCTTTTTCACAGAGGCTGAGTCGCCTTGCAGTAGGTATGACTTCCACCCATTTTGAGAAGTAGTCGACTGCCACTAGGATGTATTTGTAAGGACCAGAGCCCGGGAAGGGGCCCATAAAGTCGACACCCCAGATATCGAAAATCTCTGTTGTTTGGATTCCTTCTTGGGGCATCTCCTGGCGTTTCCCAATATTGCCTGATCTTTGGCAGCCATCACATGTTGAGATGTAAGCATGAACGTCCTTGAATAGGGTTGGCCAGTAGAAACCAGCTTGTAGGATCTTGGTGGTAGTTCTTTGGGTTCCCCCATGACCTCCATGAGGTGGGGCGTGGCATTCGGCAATAACCTTGAAAGTTTCTTCACCCGCTATACACCTTCTTAATTGTCCATTTGGACATTCTTTAAAGAGAAATGGGTCGTCCCAGAAATAGCTTTTGACTTCGGTGAAGAATTTTCTCATTTGTTGTGGGGTAAGCTCGTTGCTCGTAGGTATATATGTGATAAGTAATTTTTATATAGATAATTTTGTATCAAAATATTTTCATTTTCTGCTCATTTTTAGCTTAAATGCATATTCTCTTATCTTTATTACTCCACTTTCCTAAACTATTTTTATAGCTGACATGTAGAGTTTTATACCGAAATATATGCATATATAGATGAATTTTCATATCTCTTTATCTCATTTTGATTTACTAATTAATTGCTGACCTAATCTTTTTTATTAAACCACTTTATGAGGAACACATCTAATTTAATTTCCCATTAGAAACTAATGCATGAGATGCTGATTGTTGTTTTGTCTTTAGCACAAGATATTTTGGAGCTGTTAGATTTCTACTTTTGGCTGCTTCTGCTGCTTTTTGGATTGCTGTTGCAGAGGCTGCCACCTATCCAAGCCTCTCAACTTTTTGAAGCTGCATCAGAAGATTCTTTTGGAGGGGACATATGACACAATCAGAGCAGAGGAGAGAAGAATTCGAAGGTTCCAAAGAAGATGATAAGAAGGAGAAAAAACTATTGGAGTGCTCTCTCTTCTCCTCTCTCTCACTTGATCCAGTTAGAAACATTGAAGCTAATTAGGGTTTGAAGGAGGAAGCTGCACAAGAAGGAATCAAGGTGAAAGAAGGGCTAGGGTTGCAGTTTGTTATACTTATCTCTAATATCTTGTATTCCTACGATTCTGAGTTATGTATTCATTTCAAACAATCCATTGCCTGTAATGTTGAACTCAGAAATGTATAACTAAACCTCTTATTTCCTAGGAATGGTAGTAGTCTAGGATTATACTTGTGTGTGATGATGAAGCACTTCTTTTTCTGAATGAAAGTCCCTTCTTATGGATTTTCGAAAGCTAATTCTTTTGTATCAATGTTGGGAACCTTGCTAATAGCTATGCTGACTTGTAATGCTGAGAGACTTGTTATTTCTATTATTTGACGATCCGAAAGGAAGTCAATGCAAAGTTTTTTGTCCTTTTTTTTATGTTGAATCATATTTGAATATATTATGCTGCGATGTTTGAGGAATGAGTTTTAACATTTGTATTTTATTGAGACATCAAGAGATTGTCTTTTCCTGTTTTATGATTCCCTTGGAAGAAAATATAAGCTCATTTCTCCATTATCTACATTTATGTTGTTAGAAACTGAGATAAAGTTGATTATTATTGCTGCATAGGTTAAATATGTTTCGAACTATATTTCGCACATTGAGCTAACCACTCATTCTTTGTCCAAAGTTGATACCTAAAAGGGTATTCAATAAGATTTGCTTTCATAAAGCATAAGTCGATCTTCTGTATTTTATGCGATTTGAATTAGAGTTTCATATCTGGATTTTATTTAATCAGAATCCCTTTGAACACCAAAATCGATCATAGAGTTAATTACTCTCATTTCGATTCTAACCATCAGCTGAGAAGTGGATGGTCGAGAATTCTGATTAGATAATTTGAAAGAATTGTTAGTGTTTGACTGGGATGGTTTTCTGAGAATGAGAAATCAAAATTATAAACTAAATGTCTATAAGAGTAGCCTTGGTGATTTTATTTCTCATTGGTCCAAGATTTAATTCTGATTTGTTTCATTTATCACACAAGTAGAAGTCCTAGATGAACCCTATCCTTAGGAAATACTTCCCTGATTTGCATTAATCCATAATTCTTCGCCCCATTTAGTTTTACAGTTTCATAAATCTAAAATACCAAAAACAACTTATCATTTATTCCCGAAATTAGGTACATATTATCACTGATACAAAAATCTGACATTTTTGCTGTGTAGTTATATCCTCACTTTTCAATGTATAGTTTGGTTATAATTTTTTGTTTCTAGTTAGTTCTTTTTCTTAGTTAGTTGATTCTGTTATATTAGTCTTTAAGTTTTAATTCACCGTGGATATGATACCCGATGTTAGCTACTCGACCTGTGCACTTGCAGATTTGAGGAAGCTAAGGGTTAAAACTTGATTATCATATTTCACATTCACACATAGTTCATCACACAAACCCATAACACTACAATCTTCACATCAATAGGTGATTGTTATTTCCTTCTTATCCACTATATCATGAATATAATGATACTCAATCTCAATATGCTTTTCTTTTGAACTGCTGACTCCACTGTGTATCAAGCTTATCGTAACTTGATTATCATAATACATCGACATTGGTCCATTGACCAGATCGAGCCCTAGTTCCTAAAGGAAGCATCAGAGCCAAACTTCGTGGGTGGCTGCTGTACTACAATCAACATATTTAGCCTCCTGTGTGTGTCTAGCCACACATCCCTGTTTCTTGCTGCCCCAAGAAACAACTGCTCCACCTAGAAGGAACAAATGACTTGATGTGGATTTGTGATAGTTTATATCACCATTGAAATCTGCATTTGAATATCATACTGCCTCGAGTGTATCAGCCTGAAATGTCAATATTAGTTTACCATACCCTTTAGATATCGTAGTATCCTCTTAATGACCTCTCAATGGGCCTTCCCGAGATTACTCTAAAATATGCTAACCAGGCTTATCGCGTAAGCCAAATCGAGCCTCGTACAAAACATTGCATACATTAGGCTTCTAGCCTCTTCTGCATAAGGCTCACCCAATGGTTCTTTCCCTGGATTGGGACATTGACTTTTACTTAGTCTTTTCTCAACCACCAGCGGTGTCGGTGCGGGACTGCTATTACGCATCTGAATCTCCTCAGTACCTTGTTGATGTATTGTTCCTGACTTAAACTCAAGCTTCTTGAGTTTTTGTCATGAATAATTTGAATGCCCAGTACATAGAAGACATCACCCATGTCTGTCATTTCAAATTGCTTGCTCAATTTCTTTTTTATCTCATTGAATATTTCTACATCATTTCTGGCAAGAAGTATGTCATATACATACAATGACAATATCACGAAACTGCTCCCACTCTTCTTGATGTAGACACAGTGATCCAATTTTTTCTTCCTGAAATTCAATTGGATCATCGTCTCATGGAACTTTAAGTATCATTGCCTAGACGATTTCTTTAAGCCATATAATGATTTTCGAAGTTTATATACTTTATTCTCCTGATTTTTCACCTGAAACCCTTTAGGTTGCCGTATATATACGTTTTCTGATAGTTCTTCATTTAAGAATGTTGTTGACATCTATTTGGTACAATTCCAAATCCATATATGCTACTGTTGCTAAGATCGCCCGAACGAATGCAAACTTAACCACCAAAGAATAAGTTTCCTAAAAATCTATTCCAGATTGTGAAGTATAACCCTTGACCACAATCTTGCTTTGTGCCTATCAATGAAACCATTAGCACGATACTTCCTCTTGAATACTCATCTGCACCCGACTGATTGCCTACCTTTTGGCAAATCACACAATGACCACACTTCATTATTGTAAATTGAGTCCATTTTATCTTTCATGGAGGCCGCCCATGAATCCGATTCACTAGAAGCCATTGCTTCTATATACGTAATAGGATATGTACAATCCTCTATTTCAACATCAACAGAGTAACACGACATCTCGTACTGGTACAATACATAGTCATCCAAATGTGTAGGTGCCAATCATGGAAGTAATGAGTTCCTCCACTTCTTACAAAGGTATATGATTATGTGAATCATGAACTCTCACTATTGGATAATACAGTGTATCTCTGAAGTTGTCTCAACCATCATCTAGAATCGTGAGGGGTTCTTCATTTTTCCGGACCAGCTCCTTTTCGTTCTCAAGAAAGGTAGCATCACGACTCTCTATAAAGCCTTTCTACTGATGGAAGAATCTATACCGATTTGGATTGTTCATAATATCAAATAAACCTGCATATTTTTGTCCTAAAGTCCAGGTTGTCCATGTGCTGACTAGGAATCATTACGTGCGCTTTACATCCCCACTTTTAGAGATGGCCCATCGAGGCTTCCTGCAATTCCACAATTCATATGACATTAATTCCACTGACTTGGTGAGAATCCTATTTTGTATGTAACTCACGGTCATCAATTGCAAGGTAAGTAATTTGGTCCTTTCTGGAACCATGTTTACTTTCCTCTCAGTTATTAGTTTCTACAATACATCTTAGTTGAAAGAAATCTACAGTTGGAAACTTATTACTTCCGGATCCTTCAAAAATTATAAAACTCCTTTGCTATATTTCCTTATGTCTATTTTTCAAAGACTTTGGAATTGTCTTTGGAGTTAAATTAGTAAAATTTTTATATGAGAAGTGATTAACAAAATAATTAAGATAGACTTTTGCTATTTTCTGTGATGGTTAGTTTGAACTATAAATTCTAGTATAAATATATGCTTATAACGAGTATATGATATTTTTATATCACAAATTATTAGAAGTTTACTTTCAAATCCAACTGAAATCATGTTCATAGATCAAGTAAAGTGGAAGATATTATCAGGATATTATCTTGAGATGCAACAAACATAAGCAAGCCTTCAAATTTTTTTAGATAACTTTACAAATAATAAAACTCTGATATTTATATGGGTTCAACCAAAAGTTTGATTTCATTTGAAACTGAAATAATTTGTTTATCATAAATAGTTTATGAGTTATAGATTTTATAACTGACTACACTGAATCTGTCGTATACAAAGTTGAAACCTAATTGAAGTTGTGAAGTTCATAGAATGGAATGATCATAACATAATTATAATTCTATAAACATTACAATTGCTCTAGAACATATTGTATATGAATTCAACAATGAATATATTGTTATTAATGCAATAATAAATTATATGTTCTATAATGATATGGATATTTTATGCGATTATGCATTTGCATTTACTATTAATTTGCACTTTTCTTTGATGGGATGATATAGTCTTTGTAGGGATGATATAAAATTCTCCGACAAAGATGGTATGATATCCCAAAGGGTGATATGATACTTCTGGCCAGTTGATGATACAACATGTGCATACATGATTGTACAAGTGCATGAAATGTTATATGATATGTTAAAAACATTTGATATGAGAATGATGATACATGTTTCATTTTCTCGTATGTATAGTCATATGATAATGAATATGATATATGTTTAAGTTCTTTCTCTTGAATTGAATGTGTCATAGAGCATAAGTTATGAGCTTTCTACTTATTGAGTTGCGTTTTACCTATATTATGATTTTTAATATTTTTAAGAAGGTAATACCAACTTGTTGTCTCGCTTGATGGTCATTTATGAAGATTCAAATACTTTTGGTTGAGGTATAAATGAAATTTATAATTCTCATTAGGTCATTTTGTGAGGATGAATATATCCTCTTGATGTATAGTTTATATGGAAGAATGTTACATATTAAATGTAAGGCCCCTAGAAGTACACCTCGCCAGATGGCAAAATGCCCTCTTGGAGGTGCTATCATATTTATTCTATGTTCTAACTATATGTTTGACTATTTGACCTATCAAAGAAAGTGCGAAATAAAATAAAATTTTAACATAAAAGTACATAAAATTACAACTCAATAAAAATCTAAAATAACTAGATACCTAAACCAAAGACCATAACCATGTGCAGGTTGCATTCATCTCGTCACATGCTCCACTAGCCAGCATGCCTTTGCAGATCAATCACCTATAAGATCTAATACAAGGGAGTTAATTCTCCTATGAGCTATAAAACCCAATATATAAGATGACAAATAGATATGAATTCATGATATAATAAAGCATGAGAAATAATCTAAGACAATATAGTAAAACATAGACAAGGATTCATTAATGCAATGCAATGTGTCATCCCATATCAATGCTTTGATTTTTTTTTTCTATATAATGATTTGGTTGCTTTCTATACAATTCTATGGATCAATGTTATACTTTAGTCCATGTGGATTATATTTATCTTTGCCTTATCCATTAGTGACTTTGAGATGACTTTGGGATGACTTAAACTCTTTGGAGGTTTGCCAGTACAATAGTCAGTGGTGGTGCGCAAATCATGATAGGGGCCCACAAGGGGAAGGACGCTCGAGAATCCTCTTTGTTGCATAACAAAGAGAAGGCTATACAATAGGAACCAAGTAGCTTTGCTGCAGCTACATTACTGGCCCTCATGATGCAATGATTTAACAATGACTCCCAACAATGGAATACATTGCAACCTCAACTTTTATTTAGTGAATATGGTTGAACCATTATTTTTTTCACATATTAGTCCTTATAATTCATGGAAATATACAAAAAACTCATCATCTAGGGTTCACAATAAGATAGGCAAATTAAGTATCGCCTGGCCAACACGAGCCGTGTCTGACATGAACATGAGCCGTGTTCAACGAAAACAATGCCATATCTTGTTCATAAACACAAGCCGTCGTAGGGTGTGACATGAGCCGTGTACCATCCATGCATTTTCAAATTATACTACAACTTTATATGAACGAAGAGCACATTTCATAGAACACTCAAGGAATCCATCTTCGGACTCAGGTCGTATCCTAACTAGTGTCCAATTATTGAATTAAAATAATCCAAAAACTAATCCTTGCATATGGCGACATGGACCATGTCTGGAATGACCCAAATCATGTTTTACGATTGGTGCAGTCCTAGGGTTTTCCCTTACAGATACTGGTTGTGTGTGAGGACGCGGTCAATGTACGGACATTCGGAGCTGCATATTTTCTTTATCTCCATGATGATTACATCTAGGTTTTCATTTAGAAACTTCATGAAAGTAAATCCAATTTGAAATAAAAGTTTAGGGAACTGATAGGGGATTAAAACTGATTATAATCTCACAACTATCATAATCTAGAGGCAAAAATCTAGCACACATTTATATGTCAAGTAAGCACATCTAAGAGGGATCCACCTAATAATATACTTGTTTAGTTGGGCCATTCAATCTTCATGTTCCGGTCTCTCATCTTTGTTCCCTCATAATCTGCACTACCGTTGATCTCTTTCGGTTTATGTTTGCATCATCATGATGATATTTTCTAAGCATGGACACATTAGAGACATTATACTAACGCCCACACGAAGGGGGGTAGTGTCAATCTACATGCTCCTTCGTCGATTAACTCTAGCAACTCGAATGGGCCTACATCCTAATCACAAAGTCCATCATGATATGTTCTCATTTCCGTTCCAGGATGCTTAAAGGTTTGAGCATTCCATATGATCTTTGAAATTCGATGTCTTCACTAGTTGACACAAGATACATTGAGATACATAATCCATGATTTCATTCTTCATGTTGTTTCACGAGAAGCTCCTTTGTAAGTTCTTGTACATTTTTGTACTACCTGGATGAATGTGAACTTTGACTTGTGACATTCATCCAATACTTGCCTTTTGAGTGCAACATTGTTGGGGACCCATAAAAGATCCTTACACCTAATTCCACCATCCATAGAGAGACATTAAAAAATTCTTTCGATTCACGTCTACATCTCCTGACCATACGATCATAATCTGCATCTTCTGCTTGTGCATTAATAATCTTGTTCACCAAATCTAATTGGACCTGGCGCATCATCAACATTACTCCATTTCTACTGGGTCTCGGGTTCAACTTGATGATATTCTCTATTTGATTCCACTTGTGTATTTTCAAGCATGCAAGTATTCCTTCCCATTTTCGTCTTAAGACATCTGCAATTGAATTAATTTTTCCTGGGTGGTATCTAATAGTGAACTCATAGTCCTTTAAAAACTCGATCCACCGTCGTTATCCCATATTGAGGTCCCTTTAAGAGAAGATATACTTCAAGCTCTTATGATCTATGAAGATCTCAAATGTTTCACCATATAAATAGTGCCTCCAGATCTTTAAGACAAAGACCATGACTGCCAACTCCAATTCATATGTAAGATAATTCATTTCATGTTTCTTTAGTTGTCTTGATATGTATGCTACAAACTTTCCATGTTGGATAAGTACACAACCGATACCTGCACCACAAGAGTCATTGTACACCACATATCCACCACATTTGGAAGGAATGGTGAGTATTCGTGCCATCGTTAATTGAGCTTTTAGCTATTGAAAATTCTATTCATACTTTCAGGACCAAACAAACTTAATGTCTTTCCTTGTCAAGTTCGTCAATGGCAATGCAATCTTCAAAAGGTCCTTGATAAACCGCATATAGTAGTTTGCCAATACTAAGAAGCTATGAGTCTCTGCAACAATCATTGGCGGTGTCCAGTTTGAGACCGCTTCAACCTTGGTATGGTCGACCGCAATGCCTCGCTTCGATACAATGTGCCCAAAGAACAGGATCTCATCCAACCAAATCTTGAACTCGGATAACTTTGCATATAGTTGGTGTTGTCGCAAAGTTTCAAACACAATTTTGAGATGTTCATGATACGTGCTAAAATGGTCTAAAAATTCTCTAGCAAGTGCACTAATCATGATCAAGTAATAGTTACAGGTGAGTTAAGTATCGTTCCCATGAGGATTATATTCTTATCCTAATCTATCCTCGTAAACTAATATATGGACATTGGGTTTGGATAAAATGGATTTTCTCAAAAGATAAGATAAGATTAATGATAAATTTAGACATTATGATGACATCAAGTACTAGATCAAGATGATTAAAGATAAATAGAGATAAACAATGTTTTACTACAAGTTTTAATTAAAGATTAGTTTTAAATCAAAATCTTATGAGAATTAGAATCTACCAAAACTATGGTGTCCTCTTTAGGATGCACCGCTATCTCAAATCTAATAGACTCTACCTTTCCTCTTTAGAATGCCAATCTAATCTACCAGAATTTTGAGACGCATTATTCCCAAGCTATGGATCATTCCTCTCCAGGATTTCAATCTCACATACCTCACACCTAATGTATTCCTATCCAAGATGCTACCTGTGTGGTATGCAATCCTTCAAATATAATTTCAAAAATCACTTTCAAATATCAAAGAGCATTAAGAACTCACTATTCCTCTCGAGGAAGCTAGCAAGGATTCAAAATTTCAAAGAAATCATAAAAGAGGATTGAGATCAACATTCATACGCATAAAAAAATTGAATAACTAAAATCAATTATAACAAGAGTTCATCAGGTTTTTTCCTTACAGTAAAAAATCTCCATAAACATTGAGAAAAAAAGTATAAAGATAGAAAAACATGGGAATTCAACACCTTGGTTATCACTCTTCAAAAATTTGATGCAATGCTTCGCTTCTTATTTACGTGTAGGTACTGAGGCTTGAAGCACACCCCAGGATGAGGTCTTGGTGGTTTATTTATAGTTTTCCAACAGGTAGAGGGAGTCCTTCCCTGATAAAACTTGATTTTCATCGGATATAATTTAATTTTGGATTGAAATCCTCAAAAAATAATGTTTAACCACTCCAAAAATGAAGTTTTTATTTAATCCGAAAAATTTTCATGGCTCGTGGCAGAGTTGCCACGACTGTGAGCACAACTGGTCATTCATATCAGCATAGTGTCATGACCTATTAAACTTGATTCACGACTTTGACCGTAAGTTTTCTTCTATCTTGGTGTCATGCCACAACTTGTGAAACTGGATTCATGGTCGTGATCGTGAGTTGGTCTTCAATCTCCAAATACCTCACATCCTGTGACACAGATGTCATCATCGTGACTGAAAGTCATCTTCATTGTTCATCAAGATGTCAAGGCCCGTGAGTTGTCTATCATGGTCGTGACCGTATGTATGAGTATTCATCATCGATCCACTGGAGATCGTGATTATGCTCACATGGCCCATTACAAATATCGTTGTGGTTTGACTTAGAGAGCTCATGGTCATGAAGTGGATTTTATGGCCCGTGAATTTGCTTTGCATGGCACGACTAGTGTGTATCATGGATGATTATTCCGCTATCATTTTCACAATTGTGAAATTGATTTTCATGACCAGTGAAAATTCTAGACGTGATGCTCCTATCATGGATGTGACTCATTTTTTTATTATACCGCCTCCGATTTCATTCCAGATTGATGTGGTCTTCCTCCGTCGCTTTGCCAAATGCCCTAGACATCAAAACACACGACTTTATGCAGACTCTGACTCTAAAAAAAATAAGATGAAATGAAATGATATACAAAATGATGTATGCACAATGAATCAACAAATAAGACTTAAAAAGATATGAAAAAATATGACTAAATTAGCACACATCAGTTCCTTATAATCTTTTGAACTCGATGAATAGATCAATATTATCAACAAAGACGATTACAAACTGATATATGTAGGGTTTGAACACTTTATTCATGAGATCCATAAATGTTGCAGATGTGTTTGTCGATCAAAAGGGCATGATGAGAAGCCCATAGTGACCATACCTTGACCTAAAAGCAATCTTTGGTATATCCTCCTTGGTGACCTTGAGTTGATGGTAACCACTCCGTAGATCAGTATTTGTGAAGACCATGATCTAGATAATTGATCAAAAAGATCATTTATGCACGGTAGGGGGTATTTTCTCTTCACTTTTGCCTTGTTGAGCATCTATAAGTGATGCACAATATAAGGAAGCCATCCTTCTTATTCATAAATAAGACCAATGCATTTTAAGGTGAGACACTCAGTTTGACGAAGTCTTTGTCAAGGAGCTCTTGTAATTGCTTCTTGAGTACTTGCATATCTGTTGGTGCCATTTGATATGGTGCTTTGGTAATTAGAGTTGTCCCTGGTAGGAGTTTGATGCAGAAGTCAATCTCTTGCCGTGGAGGCAATCCGAAGATATCTTCTGTGAAGATGTCTAAGAAATCTCGGACAATTTCCAATTGTTGGAGATCCTTCATGGAGGACTCAATGTTGATGATACTGATTAAGTATCCTCTGCAATCCTTTTGGAGCATTTGGTAAGTTTTAATTGCTCACACAATCACTTGGCCTTCCTTCGATGGCATGCCTCTGATTGTCGCTTGTGGGCCGTTGCAAAAGCCGATGATGATATTCTTGTTATATAGTAGACATGCATCATGATTGGACAACTAGTCCAACCTAAGATGATGTCGTAATCCACCATGAGCATGATTATCAAGTCAGCTAAATAGTCCTTGTCTTCTGTCATCATTGGTACATTAGGGAATGTACTTGGTTGCTTGAAAGGTGTCCATTGGTGTGGTTATATTCATTTTGTTACTCATATCGTGTCACGACAGGTTCAAGGCAACAACACAATCATTGGACATAAATAAGTGTGTAGTGCCCAAATCAAATAATATTGTGGTGTAGTCCAGCTATAGAAAGGGTACCTCTGATGACAACCTCATTGTTCTGAGCTGTATTTGACTCCATGTTGTAAGATCTTTCTCGCACTGCTCTGTTAATGTCTCCTACGCCTTTGGGGTCCTAGTCTTCCTTCCTCGTATCATACTAGTCTCTAATGTAGTGCCCATGCTTCCCACAGTAGATATATGCTCCAATCTTTTTGTGACATTTTCTATGATGGCACAACCTGTCGTAAGTGCAGGCACCCTATCATGTGGTGATGATGCATATCAATTTAGTTATGTTTTTCATATCATATTCATAGCATTTTCCATGCATTAATTTATCCTTTATCTTCTTTTTATTTTTCTGAGTATGAGTCTACATAACTAATATTTTATATGCCGAGGACAGTTGATAGCTTGGTGGAGAAAGACCATCAGAAGTAGGGGTCAAATTGGAGTTCAAATATAGGAGAAATCAATATCAGGCCTTCGGTCATGACCGTGACAAGCATGTCACGGGCTGTTACAACGATTGGAGAAAAAAAGCATAGTTTCAGTCACGATCGTGACACATTTGTCACAGACCGTGATGCCAAGTTGATGAAGAATGGAGCTTCAGTCACGACCGTGGCATTCTAGTCACGGGCCGTGTCTCCTTGAGGAAAGTATAAATGTTCAGTCACGTTCGTGCCAAGATAATGATGCGGTGAAGAATATTGAGATCGTTTTGTCACAGCCCTGAGACTTTTGTCATGGGCCGTGACGCTTTTGGTGAAAAGACAAGTGTTTGATCACGATCGTGACTCTCAGATCACGGGTCGTGATGCTTATGCAGCCAAATTACATTGTTCGGTCATGGCAATAATATATTCATCATGGGTCGTGACACGATCCGCGCCCTTCTCTCATGGCCATGAAATTTTTGTCACGGGCCATGACAATCTACAGAAAAAGTTTAAATTCATGATTTTGAGGTCGTTTCAAGTCCTTTTTCGACGATAGTGATTTCTTTTGAAGCTTGATCTTCCCTTGGGCGATTCTCATCTAGTCTAGGGCTCTTTTAACCTATAAATAACCCTGAAAAATCTCAAAGAGGGGATGCTTCAAGAATGGGAGACCTATAGAAAGAGAAGACGAAGTGCTGTCGGATTTTGAAGATGATAATCATTTAAAGGTGTAAATTTTCTATAATTATTTATGTTATTGTAATTTCTTCTCTAATTATTACAAGAGGATGAACTCCCATGTTTGTATTAGATTTTATTTTGGAGACTTTTAATGAAAAAATGGAAAACATGAAAAACCCTAGTTTTTTTGCAATATCATCTTCTCTCATATTCTTATATATATGTCGTGTGTTGCTTAATGCTTTCATGCCTCTTATGATATTATGATTGGTTAGCATCTTGGATAGGAATGCCATATTCATGATTTTCATTTGAATGCCTAGATCGATCTTTGAATTATTTTTAGTCAAAGCACTGCATCTCACAAAAGTAGCATCTTGGAGAGGAATACTGGGTCTGAGGTCTGTGGGATTGGCATCTTGGAGAGGAACAAGCCATAGTCTAGGGTTTACAACTTAATGCATTTCTAATCTTAATAGGCCAAATTGTAATCTTGGAGAAGAACAATATAGTCTATGGATTCGGGATAGTTGATGCATCATGGAGAGGACATCAAATCTTAGGTGAACCATAATCCTCTTAAGAATTATAAGAATTGGATTTTGATTAATTAAACCACATATTTTTTCCTAATCCTTCATCCAAGTCCAGTGCTTGAAGATATCATTCGGACACTAATTGATCACATCATTATCATTCATTCTATTTTCATTACTTAAAAAATATATTTTATTCAAATCAATGTACTCCTCTCATTAGTTTAGAGAATTCATATTATGGTAGCAATGTCCTCGTGGGATCGATACTCAACTAACCGCTGAACTATTGTTTGATACGATTAGTGCACTTGCTAGCAAGATTTTTCTGCATATTTAGCACGCAACAGGTGACTAAGGGCATTGTTGTGGTGGTGGTGCGTCATGGGGAGCATAGGGCCTTGCATTGTTGTTACAATGGTTCTCCCGCCTATTTGGCACTAGTGTCATGGTTTCCACCTTGACCAATTTTGTTTGACCGGGGTCTTTCCTTTAGAGTCCCTCTGGCACTCACCATCCTTTTCCAAGCACTTAGCTAGCTTAGATGCACCATCAAAGGTCTTGTAGTTATCCCCCTCCTCCCATGGTCTTAATCCTCAGCTCTATAGTCAAGCCTTGGTAAAAGAGATAAGCTCTTTCCCTGTCATCTTGCCTCAGTCTGCTATACGTCTCTAGGAAGACAAACTTGTTCATCTATTGTGCCACAATCATGTTGCCCTGCTGCAACTCTAGAACTCTTCTTGCTTCAAACTGTGGTGGTAGGCAAGAGAATGATGAGTCTAGAAAATGTCCTTTAAGCTTCTCCAAGCAACCACATCTTGATTGGGGACTTGGTGATCTTGATGGTCTTCCAACAATTCTTTGCATCCTTTGTGGGTTGGTGCATAGCATACAAGATTTTTTCGATCTTCAAAGCACTATATCAACATTGCTCCACCTAGTCAACATCATCAGTACCATCAAATATCGAAGGTAGAAGCTTCAAGAAATGTTGGATGGTGTCCTTAGGTGCATGAGCTTGCTGGTATCCCATGACTTGGCTGATCTTAGTCTTTCATGCACCTCATTTTGCTCTTGAGTGGCCCAATCTCAATGGTTAGTGGCACATCTTGTAGGATCTAGAATGGCACCAAGGGGGGGGGGGGTGAATTGGTATATTAAAATTCTTATGTTCTTCTTAACTTAGATCTCTTGATGTTGTGTTA